>CM021102.1:627922839-628029777 GCA_007115665.2 Sequoiadendron giganteum
TCTTGCTTCTATTCAGCTCATAGAAGCACTTCCAGTTACTCTTACTGTTAGAATGTTTTTTTTTTAACATATAGTTCAAATTGAAAAACACTCTCCATGAAATATTGTACTTAACTTACTTAAGTCATACGTTGTATTCAATTATGTCAATCAACCATCGATCACAAGGTACATCAATCTCTAATCCAATCACACCAATGATCTGACCATACTGATCTCTCTGCATCAAGCCACCCAGGCATTAATGCCATTACTCAAATCAGGTTTTGTTCGCCAGCCTGAGTCAACTTGCACCTGCTGCAATAACTATTTTTGGTTTTAGTCCAATCATCACCAGACACTAAGCCATGTGTCTGCATCCCATTCATCTATCGCTTTTGCCACTGAGTCCAACTCGGTCAACCCTATCAATGAGCTCATCCAACCTCTCCAAAGTCCTTACTACACTCCCATAGCCCTGCCAAGTTAGACTCATTGTAAGGTGGTGAGCTCGACCGAGCTCCCCCCAAGTCAACATTGAGCTCTGACAATCCTTCATACCGCGCTACTGTAGTTGGCTTCAAGACTCACCGCGGTATGGCGGTAGCTATCTTGGTTGACCATTGGCGGTCTTACCACAGCCACCATGGTCAGTCATTTGACTGTCTGTGGTATGGCGGTAACCGCCAGCCAGGCTACAAGCGGTCTTACCATGGCCACCGCGGTTAGTCATTTGACTATCTGCGGTGCAACGGTAACCATTTGACCCAACCACAGGCAATCTCACCATGCTACCGCAATGAGTGGACCCACCGCCTATGGTAGGGCAGTAGCTACCAGGACAAGAATTATGAGACCGGAGCCAAAGTCGGAGTGAGAATAGGAACACTCACACCATGGAGACCGAAACTAGAGCGGAAGCCGGAAGGGGAACAAAAACAAGAACTTGTCAAAAGTTCAGTGAAAGGTTCCAACCCAGTTCTGCCTCCAATGAACACAAGGTAGAGTTAAGATAGAATGAAAACAAACCAGAGGAAGCCAACCCAAAGACAAGCAAAACAATAGGGAAGACAAGAACACCGAGGCCGGAGTCGGAACCGGAGCCGGAACAGGAACAAAAAATGGAACTTAGCAAAAGTCCAATGCCATGTTCCATCCCAATTCCACCTCCGACAGAAAAAAGGAACAACACAAAGAAATGCCAAGGCATGAAAATGAGGACTTCAAGCTGGAATTTGAGACAAATTTTCTCAACACTAACTACCCTATTCTAAACACTATTCTTTAGGCTTCGGCCCAGCCTATCTTCTAGCCCTTCTTCTGACATGGCCCATTGTCAATGGTGATTCTAAACACTCCTTTCCTGCAAGGGATGGAGATTCCTAAATTCAAGAAATACAATGGCAAAGGGGACCTACAAAAACATGTGTTTGCCTTTAACACCTTATGCACAGACTTCTTCCATCATGATGCATTGATGGAAAAGTCTTTCCCTCAATGCCTCAAGGATACAACACTCGAGTGGTACTATTCCTTACCTGACAACTCCATCTTCACATTTGACCAACTTGTGAAACAATTTTTATGATAGTTCCAAGCCAACATCAAACCTAAGATGACCTTCTCTGACCTTGTTCGATGCAAACAAGGGGATAATGAGAATATTACAACCTTTATAGTGTGATATCAAGTTCTATTTTCACAAATATCATACCCGTTACCTAACTCCAATGTGTATAAGGTATTCATAGGGAACTTACAAAGGCCTTGGCAAGAGAATTTTTCCCTCATGAAATACCCTTTTTCACACATTTGTGTGTAGCCTTTTGAGAATATCAACAAACAATGGTTCAGTTCAAGGGATCTTCCTCATGCTCCCATCCTGAAGGGAAGTCGATTATATCAATCTCTAGAAAAGGAAAAGTTGTTGTGAATGTAGTAGCCACTATGGATAACAACGGCCTCAGATGTGACCAAAATTTCACAAAGTTATCTTAATCTTATTCTTCCATCTTGTAGAAGTTGTTGAAGGATAAGATCGTTAACTTGCCAACCCCAAAACCAGTTAGGGAACCATATCCTAACCGGTATGAAGCAAATACCTATTATCAATACCATCAAGTTAATGGAAATGATACCGAACATTGTATGCACTTGTGTCATGAGATATAGGATTACATCAAAGACGGTACTATTCATCTTGATGGAAGCAAACAAAATGTGAAAAAATCAGTGGTGAAAGCTAATAGTGAATTGTAGATATACACAAACCCATTTCCATCGCATTTTTCTAACATAATTATTGATCCCTCTTATTTTATTTCTTACCCCAAGGTGTACACATTAACATGGTTATTTTTGCTCCTTCTCCTCATCTTGTGACTGGTTCACCGGATATAACATTCACTTTGCAAGATGTTTTGACAAATGAATAACCTTCTCCGCTTTACAATCCTACTCACCTCAATGGAAACATTGTGGCAGGGGTCTTCGTCAACCCCATGAGTAGAGTGAATGTCATCACAAAGGATAATCTATTCTTGAACTCCCTGCAAAGGGAGGAATATGACAAAATAAAATCCATCATTCATATGCATGATGGTATTACTATTAAACCCTATGGATCGATAATGTTATCCATCCTAGTTGAACCTAGGAATGTAGACACGGATTTTGATGTCATTCCTGAGTCAGACCTATTCAGGGTGAAGCTAGGTATACCTTCGCTAGCCTCCATAAATGGGATCACCTTGATTCATAAGTGCCTTAAGTTTTCCCATGAAGGTGTTGTGCACATGGTGCATGATACTAGATACCATCCTATGATGTTCTGTGGGGGATATTCATTGGATCACTTTTGGCCCACCCTAGTTGGTTTGCTTCCTTCAAGTATGAACCTACTTTATAAAAATTACATAAATTATAAGACTGGGGAAAAGAGACATCCGGAGTTGACTCTTCTTGTAGCAAAGCAGCTAGCTGCCTCCTCCTCCCGAAAGGAAAAGGAGAAACTTGCTCCTTCTTGGGCTACTTCATCTACTCCTCTTTCTTGGGAGGAGTATTGGATAAATAAAACTAGTCTTTACCCTCTAAGTTCGATGATGCCTACTTAGCATAAACCCAAGGTCAGGATATCAAATCTCCCTAAAATGGGTCTCCTGGACCTTGGTACTATTTATATGGCAGAAAGAAATGCTCTTGAAGAGAATTTACTCCATGGCCTCTAACCGTTCCTACTCCTAAAGCAGTGAACGGGAAGAGGCTCGCTACCAAGGCACTGGAATTGATTCCCCTTGCTGTTTCTAAACCTATCCCTCCTACTCCCATTTAGGAGTATGTCCCTCTACTGGAAAGAGCTATGGAGGACACTCCCATGGCTAAGAAGGAGCCTTCTATTCCTTTGCAACCCCCAATTTCTAGTTTGAAGAGTCGTAGAAACCACCTTGTGCATGAGTGCAAGTGCCAGTGAAAGGCTCTTTTGGCTGAGCAAGCATCCTTACGAAAGAAGGAAGAGGAGATGACCACTCCTATATCAGGACCTCATGCCATGTCCTTCGCTCTCCTCCCTTGTGTGTCCATCCAAACTAGTTTTGTATCACTTTAGGCTTCCGTTGCGAGCGCACATGTGCCTAGTAAGGTGTAGGTGTTCATCGCTCCTTCGATGGAGCTACATTTTTTGACATTCATCCTAAATGTCTCACCTTTCCCAAAGCCCATAGATCTTATTAACACTTTGGTTACATCTATTATGGTTATTTCTTCCTCTCCCTCAACCCTTCTTGCTTCATCTATGGGGAGTTCACCTCCTCTGATGAAGAAGAAGGTAGAGAGTGGTCCCTCGAGCAATGGAGGATGTAAGAGGATTCCTCCTATTTCGAAAGGTGGCCCCATGCTGACTTGTTTTGTCCTAGTTATGGAACCAGTCCCAGCCTCCCCTAAGTTTGTCACCGCTCTTTAATCACTCGATGAGCTTAGTGGTGAACCTCAGGTGCAAACTCCCTTGTTCATTGAGGTAAAACATGGAACTCCCATACTGTATGTTTAACTCGGTGGATGAAGTTTTGACCTTTTCAACGATCTTCGCAAGGTCATTGACCTTAGACCCACAAGAGTTCAATGACAAAGACCTCAAAGGTCCTTGTTCCTTATCCCTTGTTGCGAGAGGATCGGAAGCTCCTCCCCTTAACATTACACCACTACATGCTCATCATCCTTCCCCCTACGATGATCTAGAGTGGGAAGCTGATGACCTCTTGGTTGACCAGTGTTAGGGGGAGACCCTCTTCTTGATCTTTAGTTTAGATGTGTGTGTGTGTGTGTGTTGTGATATGTTTCCCCCGTGATCGTGCTATATGTTCTTGGATTATCCTCATCACCCCTGTCAGTGTTTGGATATAGGCATGGTGTTTTTGTTGCAAACCTTCTTCTATATGTATCATCATTCTTCCACATTTGTGATTAAATTTTGATAAATTGGGGATGATGTAAAGCATCAGGAGCATTTAGGCCACCTTCCATGTTGACCCAATTTTTTATTTTTACTTTGTCTTCTCGTGCATTCCTCACATGGCCTAATATAGTAGGGGGTTGATTACAGTTCATTTATATAATATTATTATAATTATATATATTTATGAGCAACTCTGACCTCGAAATATCAGGCTACCCCTTAGCCCTTTTTCTATGTTCTCTTTTTTGTTCCTTTATCTTTATCTTTCTCTCTTATTTTCTTGAGTTGTCCCTCTTATGTGTGACAACTCCACTTCTACATCACTTGGTCTTTAGAAAACACATTCATTACCAACGAATCTTTTCGTCAAAGACCTCTCACACATTTCTTTGTTAAAATCGCATTCTCAACTTGAAACCCTAACGAAACATGTTTCCTTCATCACGGGTTTGTAAAGAAAGGACTTGGACACCTTCCTTTGAAGTGGGAACAACTTTGATCATCCCCTCACATGGGGGTATATCCTTCCTATCAAATTCCTTGATGAAGTGAACATCTTTCAAAAGGATTCCTTGATGATGAATCGATTCGAGAAAGAAGAAACTAGATTCTGAATAGTGCATCCCTTGAGCGGACCCCCTTTGAAAGCCTTGCACCTTGATGTCTAGCCCGAGGGCAGCCCAACTAGACCAATTTGACATCTTCTTGTCTAGTTCGAGGATAGCCTGACTAGACCTACTTTATATCCTTATGTCTAGCTTTGGGGCAACCTAACTAGACTTTAATTTTCAAATAGTGCATCCCTTGAGTGGACCCCTCTTCTTTTTGAAGGGTTCCAAAGAGACCTCTTTGAATGTCTTCCAACTTGGTGATGGTCTATGTGACTATCCGGTCATTGGCCTGCATGATCACTTCCTGGCATGTTCTATCTATAGGTAAACATGTCGCCACTTCTGACTCTATGGAGTCCCCTCTTCTCGATCTTTCTCATGTGAGAGTTCTTGTGAGATACATTTCCTTGCAGGTTTGTGTCTATAAGGCACTCTTCTTGGTTTCCTTCATGTGACAGTTCTTGAAGGATACCTCCCTTGTAGGTCCATAGGCTTAGAAGGCATTTTCTTTCTTTAGCTTTATAGTTTTGTGGAGCTATGAAGTCCTATTTTGATCTTGCACTTTTGGGTTCGCCAAACCATGATCTGCTTCCTCGTCGATATAGGTATACATCTCTAACCTTATTACTTCTCCAATCTACTTTACTAAAGCACTCACCAATATTCATTCTCGCTAAAGTGGGGGAAAACTGTATAGGAGCGAATTTTCACCCCTAACTCAAATTCCCCTTTCACCCCTTTCCGATTAGAAAACTAAAGGCATAGGCTTAATTCTACATAATCCCACTATTCACATTAGACTCGGTGCCTATTTTGAGTTTTGATGGAGGCGTTCCTATCGGGAATTCTAGTGTGGCATGCAAACATCCATGTGGAATGCTTACATCCCTGGTAGATTCCTATGACTGGAGTCTATAAAGACATTACACTTCCTATTGGAATTCAAAGTGCAATGCCTCCCTTTGGTTGGCTAACCCAAATATGATCATTTTCTTTCATTCCTTCTTCATATTGATTATTCTTTCATCCATTTTCATCTCTTCAATATCTCTAGACATCTCTTGGCTATCTCTCCACACTTTGAGCATTTGCATCTAGCATTGCAACAACAATCTCTTCACTCCATCACTTCAATAGAGAAAGTATAGGATGACTCCATTGCAATAGAGGCTTGAGTTCCTCTCATCTTTCTCCTCCACTAGCCTTGAGCACTTTGGACAGAGGTGGTAAGCTCCTCATTCATCTTATCTATTGTTTTGTTGAGTTAGTACATTATTGTTTTGCAGTGTCTTTGTGTAATTTTCTTGTATTTCCCTCTTGATCACTTTATTTCTATATCGTGGAAACACCAAAATGGGGGTCTAACTGAGGCAAACCCATAAACAGCCCCCCAATATTTTCCCTCCTTTAAATTTTGTGTAGGTGGAGATATCTTGGAGCGAGCTGGTGAACAGGTTATTGTGTGAGATCATCTTCATCACCCTTGTAGTAACATACTTCCTCTATCATATTCATCTTTATGTTTCATATTTCATATTATTATTTTGCACCTTTAGAAACTCTTAACTAGGCTATTAGTTCATCTTTTAGAAGTGTTGGTGTTCCAAATCAAACTAGACCAATGAATCCTATAGACTAGCCACTTTCTAATCATCAGATTTAATGGGGGATTTGGCCAACTGATAGGAAATGGAATTAATACTCATTTCCCCTACACTTTAGGCTCTGTAAGACCTAGGGGGTGACCCTTTAGCAACACCTGAATATTTAGGAACACAATTAACATAATGTTTCTTAACAGATAATGCTCTCACAAAATTATGCCGAGAAACATAAAATATCAATCAACATTAGCAAGATATCGAATGAATTTCATCAACTAGCATGGAGAACATGGAAAATACAAGTACTCACAACACATAACTAAAATGATTTATGATTTAAAGAATTGGGACCAAGCTAAAAATAGAAAAAGTATAATAATGGACCTGTGCCAAGAATGGGCTATGGAGTCATATAACCAACACTCATCCTACAGTGTTGAACATGCTCTAAAGATCCTTACAAATATTATCACATTATGACAACCAGGCCACTGAAGCTTTATTTGATAACTCTTCTTATAAATCCACCTGAAACACAACACTCCTGTCACATTTGTTAAAGCAATTACACTATCCCCTGAACAATAGGCAATAATAAATGCAGCTTATTCTTTATTAAAGCAATTAAATAATTCATAGAACAGAAGACAACAACAAATGTAACTCAAATGCAATAAATGTGCATGAAAAGACTCAAAAAATTTTATTATTGAATCCAAAAGAGCATTACAGTTTACCCATCGAGACAATTATAGGCTAAAATAAACATAGAAGCACAATTCAAAACATCGATACTTTCAGATTAGTGACTCAGTCATATTTCATCCTAGCTTTACAATATACCTCGAGCTTCTACCTACCTTGCAAAGCTTTCAGAAATTGGAACCCTGAATCTCTTCCAATTGAGAGAAGAAGAGAAGGCTCTAAAAATCAATCTGATGTTGCCATCTGGAGTCTCTTTCACCGTTGATTCACAAAATGAAAAGAATCTCTCATATCTCTTCAACAAATAGAATTTTCCTCTCAACTCGGCCTTTGCTCAAGTTGCTCTTCAACAGAAAAATGCCCATGTGATGAATTTCCAATTTACCAACAACTGAAAGAAAATATCTCATCCTTGCCTTCCCATGAAAATCCTTGTTTATGTTATTCATTTGCTAAAAATGAACTTTAATTTACATATTCACTTTACCACAGTGAATATTTAATTCACCTTTGGCTATGTGCAAGATCATGATGGGCCAAAAAGTGGCGATATCTAAGTGATATGATGGCCCATGTGGCTGACGACCCTTTTTTTACCCAAAATTGATGAAATGAAAAGGGTTTTTAAAGGATATTCTCAGCTTTCCACCAATATAAATTATGCTTTACTTTGAATTTAATAAATAATTATTATTCATTTTCTATTTGAATTATGACTAAAGTCCTGATTGATAGACTGATTGAAAAATATATATATCTTTCAAACGGTATCACATTTTTTGAATCCAAAACATGCATCACATTCTATGCTTCACATACTATAGGATTAAAAAAAGAAAAATGAATTTAATGAATTTTTGACCAAGTTAAGGTGGTCAAACATACTAGTTTTTATATTTTTTAAAAGTTGTAATAAAAAAAACATAATTAATTATTTACTTGGAAAAAAATTACAAAAAAATATGCATCACATTGGAACATGAGTCCCCTACTTATATATAAAATATTATCATTTTATTGTGGTTAGGGTGGTCAGACAAACACCTACTTCTTATTTTTTCCTTAAAATTTAAGTACTATTGCATTGAAATTTCAAATTTTCACCAAATAAATTTAAAAAAAATAAAAATAAACCTAGTAGTTTAGAAAATACATTAAATTTTCTATAGATTCTATTCTTAAATATTTTTGAAATAATATAGATAACTTATTCAAATTTTTATTTCAAGTTGCCTAACTCTGATTTTTTGAATTTTATTGCCACTTAAGGGCCTGTTTTTTCCATGATGATCCTACACATATCCCTTTCCCCAGGCAGATCACTTTTTCAGCCAATGAAAAATATTTCCCAATGGATACTTATTCACTCCATAAAATACTCTCATGCACTTTAATATTTTGCCTTTGATATTTTATTCTCCAGCAAAGAGAATATTTCATAGTGAATATTTATTCACTTTCCCTATGCACAACATTTTACTCAAGCAAAAATAAAATTGCCTTACCTATGATTTCACCTTTCATTTTCAATTGCAATATTTTTCTTTTATCGACCTTTTGGAAACATTTAATTTCGGGCAACATTTTAATCTTTTTCCTTTTTAATGAAAACCTTTTGAAAAGAGAAAATTCTCTCGTGCATTCAAATCTTCTGGGGCCCACTTGCCACATGTCTTCACCTACCTCTTGTGCATCACTTATTGAAGGGGACAGTAAAGAGACCAGCTCGTGATGGGTGATGAACACCATCGCTCATCGCCAATTGAATGGGAAAATGAGATGAGCGACGGGCGACGAGATGTCCTAATTTCTCCTCTGGTTCATTCTCAGCTTGCCCTAGCATTTGCGTTTGACCCTACTCTGTAACTTCAATGGCGGTTCCCCCCTAATCTTCTGTGCTACATTCATCACTTTTACCATTCTTCTACTTGAATGGTGGCACCCTATTTACAGTGGATGGTTCCCTCTATATATTGCATGTTTGATACATAGAGTCTATGTTACGAGCCAAAAATTCTCTTGGAAAAGTCCTTGAATCTATTTCTTCATTGTCATCTAAAGACAAACTCATCATAGATGAGAGACACCCGAAATGTTGATGAAGAACGTGCTTTGTGTGCAGATAATCCACTATGAACAATTATTGTGCAAACCATATGCATAACCTACTTCAAGTGAATAACATTATTTCTGCCATCCATGAGTGGCTATCGAGCCCCCTACATTTTTCTTGAAGATTTCAAAACTTTTCTACAAGTTTATTATGTGAAATGTGCCTGCCCATATGCGTTATCTCAAAAGTCTTTGAGGTCTTTTCAACAAGTCCACATTGTGCATCCACTGCAGTCATGGCATCGCATGAGACCACATTCATCTGCCAAAATTCCATTTAAGACAAGTTTACATGCTTTGTCTATTTTAAAATATTTTTAGCAATGACCTTCCCAGTCACAATGTCAAAGAGACTTATGGCTGCCTTGTCAATGGATCGGCCTCCATTTACAAACTAGTGATGGGACCCCTCTTAATTAGCTCGAATGGATGATTTTTTTCTCAAAGGTTTTTAGGATTTTCAATAGATGCATCATGATATTCCAGGCACGGTAATCTTTACAGTCCCTTCTTCCTTGTATAGATTTTTTCCAACAACTTAGCCCCTCATCCGCTACTGCATCCCAATGTATTGGAAAATCTCATTGATTTTAGAAATTCCCCGAACACTTGTCACATTGAAGTAACCAACCCTACTAAACAAGATCATTGTGTCTAGCTACCAAAAATTCCATAAATCCCTCTCATGGTAAACACCTCAAAATAGTTTTTCTTAACGTTAATGATCCCTATCCAATTAATGGTATAAATTTCAAATTATATATTTGAAAACTAGATCTTTCTTTGCCACACATAAGTCATTTTATTTCTGAGAGAAACAAAGGTAAAAAACTATTCTTGTCATTATCACCTACTCCAATAATTTATAATATACGAGGCCACATTTGATAATGCACTACCAAATGGGCCAAAATTTACTACAAAACAAACCACTATCCCTCTTAACCAAATAGCATGGTATGATTTGATGCAAATATAGTCTTGAAAATATCCACTATGAAGGGAACTAGAGCCAATAGGAAGAGAGAACGCATCTACTCCCTTAGTGCCATGTAACTACTCAAAAACTTAGCAAGATCCAATAACATTGTGGCTTTATCCCATGACAACTCGAACAACTACCTCCTTCTGATCTATGTATCCTCCAATCAATAACCACTTGATAATGCAAAATTCTCTCTAGGGACATTATGCATGCCATGAGCTTGTTAAGCTTTTAATCCATCCTTGTTGGCACTCAAACCAGTTTCACTATATCTGAGAGCAGCCCATTAGCATATACATGTACAATTTTATAGTCTTCTATAGATATATTTCCAACTCAACAAGTTTGAAATGGAAGCCATGAGACCTATCTTATTACAAAGACTATTCTGATGTAAACCTAACATCTGAATCAGTGGTTTTGAATCAAGACATTCTCAACTAATAAAAGTCTCGAATGATTAATGTAAAACTCTATCATCAAATTCAAAATATCATGGGACAAAGCCCATTTTAGCCTTGAACTGTCTCAGGTTAGAAACAAAAACAATGGAAGCAGTCTTTGTTCCCTTTATATTAAGTTGTCCTTAAAATGTGTTACATATGTCGGGTCCCCTAGTGGGCCCAACTAATTTTTTTTGTTTTGAAGCAATTTTTCAAACTCAAATTGACTTGACACTGCCTTTGAGTGCTCTTGAGATGAAAAAATGAACTGGGTTATCATTAAAACCCACTTTTAGGCATTTTTGCATAGTGGGCCAAATAGGCCAAGTGGGCTCCAGAATTGCTCTGGAAAACTAGTAAAATGACCTCATGGAGTCTTGAAAACTTGTAGGCATGTAAACTTATGATCCCAAAATCCAGATCATCAAACAAATGTTTATTATGATGCCTAAGGTGAAAAATATCAATCCTCGAAGTTGCCTTCTCGGACTTTTCTGGAAATGCTGATTTTGAAACCCAAAAAAAGTCTATTTGGTATGGGCTTTGAAGAAATGGAAAACGAAGAGCTGGAGGGCTAAAAAAACTGGGAATGTGGTAGATAATTATATAGGAAATCATGGGGAAAATTCACTTTGATGTGCAGGTCAATAAGTCGCAAAATAAAAATTCATATGTGAGGCCACCTTCTACAGATTTACACAGTTCATTCTGCAAATCTGATTTTTTTTCAAATGGATTCAAGCTGGTAAACTTAGAAAATGGATTCACATGGCTATGCCAGCTGAAATGGGACTTCATTAAGATGCATAGAATCATGGAAAAATATCAGTTGGGCTTAATACTCAATAGGCATAAAGATACAACATCACAAAGATGGCCTACTCAGAAAGGTGCAACATGTGCAAACAGCAAACCAACTTCTAAGCCTCCAGATAGGGGCATCAAAAACTTATTAAAACTAATCATGTGAAGCTGCAAATGGACATATGGCATTTCCAATAGGTTTTCAACATTTCCCCAAAGTGATTTTGCATGATAATCAAGGGTGTCAAAATATGAGCTCCCAAAGTGAGCTACTTAGGCTTATTCTGCGAGGGTACTTTTTGAGTACATTAGGTAAAATTTTACATGGGCCCTCAAAATTTAGCCAGATTTTGGATGTCCCAACAAGAGGTTCATCATTGTCTCCCTAGTTTTCTGGTTGTACGAACGCTAGCGCACCTGAGAGGTGTCAGCACATCGTGTTGTCATCCCAGAACTACACTTCTATCCTCTAACAAAGAGTTATCTGAGACACAGAGTTGACCCTAAAAACCAACTCACCTAGTACCCTTTCAACTCTCGGGTTCACATATTGATCAAAGGACTCCATAGTTCTCATCATTCTCATCTCGCCTATCCTAACACTCTTTCAAATTGAGGTAAGTTAGGGCAGCCATACTGCTCTTGGCCTTTTGTGACCTGGGCCTTGCAGTGGTTGGTCCCCCTCTCTTACAGGTCGGATGGTTTTTTGAGCCTTCCCAGTGAATTTTGGTAGAGCTTTTAGAGCAGAGGTTGGGATAGAAGCCCACATAGTTGGTGCTACTAGTGCTCTAAGACGACTTTTGGCATCCTAGGCCACATTGATTTTGTTAGCCATTAGTAATGGGGCCTACGCAGGGTTCAAAATGTTCTCTCAACATGTCCTTGCTTGTACTGTTATCGGTGGTGGTACTAGCAGGCTAGGGTTATTCACTATTTGAGATCTAGTAACAGGTCTATGGCTCATACACCCACTTTAAATTTATATATATTCAAACAAGGTCCCACCGAGCATGCTAGAAAAAGAATTGTTGATGTCTAAAATTACTAGGCAAATAGCCTTATGGGAAACTCAGTTAATGGGGGGACCAATTGCACTAAATTGAGCAAACTCTAGATTTTAATGAAGTCGGCTCTTCATGTAATTGGGGTTGAAAATGGAAAAGGAAGTACATATACAAAAATAAAGTCTAATGCTAAGGTGATGCACCAAGATTTAAGTATATAGGCACAAAAAATCTTCCTTTTAGATTAGATTTGAGGACCCATTCAGCAATCTGCATGTCCAAAAATAATAGAAAACATAGATGAAAATTCTAAGAAGTCAATCAAATGACATAATATACAATTCGTATACATTTACTGAACAAGAAGAGTTTGAGACATGATCTGAATAGAAAATTTATATTGAAATTGTAAAATTCATGTAGATAAAGTACTCAATACAATAAACAACACAATATAATGTCTTATCTATTAAATAAGAAACAGAGAGGCCGAACCAATTGGCATAGTCTGTAAGTCTTAATACAATAATCATAAAACAATATAAAGGCCTAGAGTTCTCAGTCTCTTTTTTCTATATTTTCAAACCCTTTCTCAGAGAGTCAAAACCCTATATATAGACCTCTCCACCACCTGAAAGCCAATAACCAAAAAAGAGTCCCCAGGCATGGGTCATCTTCCCTTTGGATGATTCAAAGACAAATCAGAATAGAAAGATCCTTCGATTTCCTCAAACAAAGTGTGCTTTGCTACAAATGATGGTTGTGGTCCCGGGGAGGAAGCAATAAAATTCTCATTAAGACATGTGTCTAACTATTTGAAGAATCAGTTAGTACATGTGGCGAAGAAGTGAAACCTCTTATTCATTCTCCCTTCCTTTGCGACCAAAGTTCCCATGGAGGTGACACGTGGAGCAGAGGTGGGGGCCTTCATTCATCTTCCATTTCCGCAAGATGTAATCCATGTGGAGACTACATGTGGCATGGCCTTGGCATAAGCTTCTGACTGCAGGGCCCACCCAAAAAGGCATCTGAGGGTCTATGCAATGTGGCACACGGACGGAGCTAGAAGACGAAACAAAGGGGAGAGGATTTTCAAAGGCACATGTTGCAGACACGTGGTGCAAGCGGATGAAGGTTTGACCAAAGAAGGAGCCCAGAGAGTTGTAAATATAACATGTGTGGCCAAGGATTATGTAAAGCCAAATAAAACCCAACCCAAAGGGAGCTTTAAGGATTATTAAATCCACACTAGGTATGCAAGATAAATACCAATGGCCCTTTATTGAATGATTTCAAACCTATAATATCTTATCTAATTGGATGCAAATTTTTGAAACATGATAAATGACTTATTTGAGGTATGTAGAATCTCTAAAAAATTAATGTGATTCCTCACATGAACCTCCTTAAGACCAATAAATAAATAGGTAACCTCAAGCATTAGCACAAGATTTAAACACTATTGCATAATTATATAATAAATCATTAAAAATAAATTTAAACGTTGGAAATATGTAAGATGCTTATAAAATATAATGCTCAAACCAATATGTTAATTATACAAATCTAAAATATTTAATATGGGCATTATACAAAATTCCTTTGATAATTCAAGGACTCTTAGATATGTTGCATAGTACAATTTTCTTTTTCTTTAAATTTTTATACATTCTTGGACACAAGGAAATAGGGTTCCACCTTTTAGGAGATGGAACTTAAGGACCTATTTCACTCTAGTTCATTAGGAAACAAAGATCCTTCAACTACGTGACTCAATTGAGGGAAGGATGGGGTGAGAAAATGGTTTCCATAGGTGTGATTAAAAGGGGGACTTCACCACTAATAAAATGCCTAGAAAGAAAGAACTGAAAGCAATATGAAAATTTAGCTATGTGACCTAGAAAATGGAACTTGAATTCAAAATAATAAACTAAGAGAAATAGAAAGGTACCTGGAAGATCAAAGATTATAAAAGAATGCATGAAGACCTTGAAAATTGCTGCTTTTGAGGTGTACTAGGACTCATATGCTAGAATGGGTGATTTAGTCCCAATATAGAGTTTCTAGACAAGATCTACAATCTTTGGGTGACTGTTCAGAATCTTCTAAAACCTGGTAAAATGGTTGTACTGGGACTCATACACCTAGACTATTGCAAAGTGTCCCAAGAGTAAAATTTTGAATAGAAACTTTGTGAGACTCTGAAGATGCATTAAATAAACACTTTCCCACTAGTTTCATGTAAACAAGTTGAATATCTTCATCTAGATCTGAGTTTCTATGAGCCTTGAACACTTTTTATGACAACTTTGACAAATTTTGCAACTTTTTCATTTTGGTACTTTTGAAGGCTTCAAATCCACTTTTTCTTCAACATATAAACCTACAATCACACAAAGAGAGGGAAAAAATGTTTTTTTTTAGGGAATGGGGGTTTGCCTTTGTCAAACCCAGTTTTGGTAATCAAACCTTAATGAGAAATGAAGCATGAATGGAATGAAACATGAAACATACAATGAAATAATAAAACCTTGTTTGAAACCTTATAGATCTGCAAAAAAGCATGAATTGGTCTCAATGGATGTAGATCTTGATCATTATTCTTAATGAAAGATAATGCCTTTGAATACTTAAAGTGATCTTGAACATTTACATCACAATATTCGCTCAAAACCACATGCATTATGCACGAAATATTTGACATGATGCTTGAATCTTGAATACTGCTCCAAATACTTGATGATTTTCTCTTGAATGCCTTCTTGAATACTCTCTAATGCTCTATAATTCTCTTGTGAAATCTGAGGATGCATGACTTAAAATTTCTAGGTGAAACAAAGTGAAATAGCCTTGTATTTATACTTATTTATGTCAAATTTCCTAAAATTACAACACTACAAGCCGACATCAGATCTAGGATAATAAGTCCCACCAAGAATTTGATCTAAATTAATTCTTGGTTAAAGAAGGAATCATACACCAGTTGGGGCATATAAGTCCCAGTGTCTTAAACACGAGACACAAACTCGAAGACGTGTCTTCTCTAATCTGAAATTTGAAATCAGGTCCCAAGATCTAGGTGGGACCCATATACCCAAAGTGGCATATGAGTCCTAGATCACCAGATCTGGAACACAAGATCCAAAAACATGAATTATGATTGTTTATTTGTTAAGTGTTGGGATTATCCACAAAAACTGATGCAGGAGCATCCTTGGTTCTTGGCAATCTTGCATCAACCAAAAATATTTCCTTTTAGTTTTTGTTCTTATTCTGTTCCTGTTCCTATTCAAGTTGGTAGATCCAATGTTTTCCCATTTTTCTCACTAGATATTGCATACCTAAGATTTCATTGTGGAAGTGCTCAATTTCCTTATTCCAAGTTTTCAGCTCATTTGTATCTTTTTTTGGAAAGTTATCACTGCTGGTTTAAGTGATACTTTTTGGTTCTGGCCCCAGAATAATTTCAAACCCTAACGGCTAGCTGGATTGATCATGGATCTCAATCGTTGCTCATGGACCCTCATGGTGTGTTTAGAGTGATTCTATGGGGTGTCTCTGACCTTGAAAATCATTCCACACTTCATCATACGCATCCATCGTGGAAATATTTTAGATTTGAGGCCAACTTGTTCTTCCACAAATTATGTTTCCTTCCTTGGAGATTGTAATGATCTTTGGCCGATGCAAATGTTTCTTGACCCACGGATGTGATATATAACTTGTATTAGAAATTTAGAAGAAGAGACAATCTGGAGGAATTAGATTAAGAAGATTGGAAGGATTGATCTATACGATTTTTGCTCACATGAGCATTTTATTTTGAGCATGTTGTAAGTAGGCCTATGAGCTGAAGCTGAATGCTCGGATGTGGTAGAATGTATGTAATCCAATTTTCAGATAATAAGGATGTTGGCATGTGTATTGCCCCAGTTTATATATGGTTATGTGTTATTTTTTTTGTGTTGTTGTCGCTACATGGTTGGACAATTTTCTTTGAAAACCCTCTCGCCATGACTGCATCAGAAAGATGTAATTAATTAAGCTTGTGGATGCAAGAATAGGATCAAATAAGGCATAAATAAGCCAAATTTTAATGAAAATAGCCCAAAACTTATTGTGAATATGTAAAACATATTACAACACCAAATTAAGCCATCACTTAGCCCATTTTATCATTTATTCCCAAATTAAGTGTGAAAAAGGGATACTTTTTTCTACACTACATTTAGCCCCCACTTTAGTGAGAGGAGGAACTTGCTTCAAACTTGCACTAAAGTAGACATTCAAGAGGGGTCCTTGTGTACCAATGTGGATGGTATAGAATGAAAATTATCAAGGGGATGGTCAAGCCCCCAAGATCCAAGATCCTACTTCAAACCAACATAAGCACAAAAGGACACACACAAGGTGTATGATATGTAATATCAGGATACACAAACATACAATATCAAAAACTAAGAGAAACAAAAACAAAAACAAGAAAAAACAAAAATAAAAAGAGGTGGATCAAGATTTGACTATTTTTCCAACATGATGTGGATCAAGCCTTAGTTGTTTGTCCAAAATGCATGCTTACTTTGAGCCAATGGAATTTCAGGTTGTTTGTTGGGTGAGTATCCAAAAAAGGTGACTTAGCGAGAAATTCATGCCTCTATATCAACTTCTCACCGTATAATGAGAAATTTGTGGCCATTTTTAGGCTTCTCGCCATACTAACCATACCAAAGCAATCCCTCTGATAACTTCAATAAGGTACAACAAAATGATACTTTGAGCTTCACAAGGCCTAACAAGTTGTATTAAGCACTTATGAACATTTATGCATGTAAAGGATTATTCAAAGAGATCTTTGCTTCATTGATGTAAGGTCTCTTCTTAGGGAGCATCATGCCTAATATCTCCAAGAGAGGAAAAATCAAAGAAATATCATGCTCTCAGAGGAAATCAAACCCAATGACACCACCAAGAAAAGGACGCATTGCAAGAAGAAAGAAAATCACATAATGAAACACGAGTGTCGATGTATGCCCCCACTTTAAATTGGTTGCTAACACCATTACTATGAGAAATTTATTTAAAGTAGAAGAAGACATGAGATCTTACTCAAAAATACCTATGCCAAGTCATATGTTCCTGAATGAGACTACATCATGAATAAAGGAGGGAAGTAAAGGGGTTATCCCCAAAATTCAATACTAAAGATAACTCGGTACATCACATGTGAGCAATCTTAAGGCATGTCATCCAATCCCAAGATTTCTCTTATATATACATGGAAGGTAGTCAACTAGCCAAAGGAGACAACAAGTACCATACAAGGACAAGGCTATATAACCCCTTGCCCCCACTTAGTGCAAGACAAAGATGTGCCGAGATGATTGATGAAAATAATTATTAATTAGCTGAACTAGGTGCTTCAACACAAGGAAGAGCACCGCAACCCTTAAGATGTTGAATTTTATTAACCAAAGTCTTACATTCATTAGTATAATGACCATGAACTCTATGATACGCACAAAATGAATTCTTGTAGTAAAATTTCTTTCGTGTTCTTGGAGGGAGGGATATCAAACGATCTTGGAGGAGTCTCGACAAGATACTCTCTTGATCACTAGTAGAATATGTTCCTTTCTTTTATAGCAAAGATATCTCTTACTTAGTACAAGGTGTCATACTTACAAAAGACTCTTTAGATTACAAGATTTTTAACTCTCCTTTATAGGAGGGTGTAAAATCTATCAAATTTGAATCATTAGTGTTTTGTGTGATGAAATTGATATTAAGCGAATATTCCTCTATTTCTTTCATTTATTTCAGAGGATAATAATCAAGACCACTAGTGTCTATCAGTTCAGGATTCACTAATGCTAAAGTTGTCTTAGGGGAGTATTTTGTAAGAGTGTTGATATTGAGTGAAGGCTTGTTTGTTTCTTTCAAGGGACAATAACCAAGACCATTAGTTGTTTCTTGTGTGTTAGGCTCTATAGGGACACAGATGCCTTATTCTCTAGCACCACATCCTTTTCCACTATAACCAAGTTGTTTCATAAGTTCATAACCTTTTCCATAAATATATTTCATTTATTTTAGACTTGGTGGTTGTTCATAATTAATTTCATCAAATTTTATTGTGTAATTTTCTTCTTTTTCGAAAGTGTTTGAGGTGGATGCTTTCGAATTTTGTGTTGACATTATTATTTTTTTTTCCTTTCTAGACTTTTTGTTTATGATCTTGTATTCACCCATTAATTTTGGTGTGAAATCCAAGGAACCTCGACCATATTCTAATAACTTTGTGACTCCCTCAATATTCTTTTATTTTTCTTTATCTTGCACAAGTTCCACTTGTGTAGCTGGTGAACTAGTGCTGTCAAAGGATTTTCCTTGCCTCTCTCAATTTTCAAACAACTAGTTGGTTCATGTTTGGCTTTCATTATACAAACTTTGTTGTTGTAGACATACTTCGTTATGCGATGAAGATTTCAAGGCACCCCATTTATTGCATGAATCCATGGTCTTCCTAAAAGAAGATTATATGAAAGATCATGAGGCATAACATGGATCAGGGTTTGTAATGTGGCCTTTCTAGCTATAATAGGGAAAGTGATCACACCAAGCGGTCATTTTCCTACATTGTCAAATCCTCGAATTGATAGGGAATCAGTTCAAGTCTTGATTTTATCCACACCAAGCTTATCCAAAAGGGTTACACTACACACATTAAGGGCTGACCCATTGTCAACAAGGGTTCACTTTATTCCTATTCTATGGAATCTACCTATTATCATGAAAGATTCATTTTATTTCTTCACTTCTAGTAGAGGTAACTCATCTTGGTGGAAAGTAATGTGTAAGTTGACTGAAGTTATAGCTTGAATTTGGGCTACTACTTCATTTGATTTCACATTAGGACAGGGAGGAACTTGTTGTAGGGCACTTTCAATCATGTTATGATAATGAGGGGAGGCTTGAATAAGGTCCCATAATGATATCTTAGTAGGAGTATTCTTAAGTTGCTCAACAAGATCATACTCCTTTTCACATTGTAAAGGAAAACAAGGAGCACTGGGCAAGATAGGGTTAGGCAAAGGGAGGGATGTTGAACGTGTTTGTCTTGGTTGCAGATTGTTTCTAGGGTTATATGTATGAGCAACAATATTATAACTCAGCTTCTATGACATATTATTCTTAGGTGGTTTGACGTTGAGGACGGGTTTGTTTTGAGTTTTTGGTTGTTGTGAGGGTGGATAAAGGATAAGTTCTAGCTTAGGATAGTGCTTCAAGGGATATCTAATGTGCATAACCTCAAAATATTTATCCTTATTTTCATGATTTCTTAGTGAAGGGGATTCTAATGTCACTTCATCATCTTCATCTAAGGAAGTCACATCACCATTATTTGAAAGATGTGTTTCATTGTTCTCATTTTCTTGCACCATGATATCCTCCCTAGTAGGAGAGTTTTTAGGAGAACTACAACCTAGATGTTTATGACATTCGTAGGTTAGTTCTTCTAAAATGACTTCATCACAAAAAAGGGAATTACCAATGGTTGGATTTTCTTGGTTATCAATGTGTAGTGTCAAAAAATATCACCATGTACATTTTAACACTTTATTAAGAATAATTAAAGATAAATTGGACTTGATATTGCCTTGATCAAGTGTTGTGATGAGTTTTACACATCCACATTAGGTCTTGGGCCCTTTTAAAGTTAAATAAACTTAACCTTTCCTTAATTTAATGTTGTAAAGTGTATTTATTGACACCTTCACATTACATTTAGGAGGCTTGTAAATTAAGTGGACCTAATCTAGTGTTGTAATGTGTTCTACACATTCACATTCAATTTAGTTCCCTTTTTAGCTAAATAGACCTATTTTTTGCTTAATTTAGTGTTGTAAATTGTATTTATTTACACTTTCACATTAGATTTTGGGTCCTATTGCATTTATGACCTTTATATCATCATTAATAGGCCCCTAAAACCCTATATTATGCATCCCAAGGCATATTTCAATCAAAAACTAACAACATCAACATATAAATTTAATTTACACAATCCTTGACACTTTGACAGTCAAAATAGGCCCTATGGGACCCATTCACCACTTTTGGAAAATGAGTCCCATCCAAGTGGGACCTATTCACCCAAGTTGGAAAATCAGTCCTATTTGGCCTATTTTCAAAGTTTGAGCGAGAAAATTTGCATTTTAAGTTTAAATTTCATGAATGTCGGCCTATGGGATCTAATTGACAAGATATTAGATGGATTGCCTATATAAAAAAGCTTTCAAATCATTATTTCATCAAGCCTACATGATATCAAGTCAAGCAAGCAAGAGTTAAGCATTCCAAGACTTTACAACATCATTAAGAGAACATTCAAGATCATTTCTAAGGCATTCAAGGGTAGAATTATTCATCAATTGTTGGATAAATTCAAGATTAATTATCATGTCAAGGATATCAAGCATCAAGCATGTTGTTGAGCCAGTGTTGTGATGTTGCATCTAAGATCCAAGGTCAAGCATTGTTCTTCATCCATTTCAAGATCAAGATCTACATCCTTCATGGCCACTTCATGCTAGATTGCAGATTTACAAGACATCCTTCAAGGTACCATTCTTCATGTTTCATGTCCTATATTTCATTTTTCACATTTTCATTATTTCATCATTTAGTTTAATTACCTAAAAGGGGTTTGACCAGTTTGACCAGGGTAAACCCCTATCCACTAACAATCAACAAGTTTTATCCTCTTTACATGTGTGATTGCAGATATAGGTGTCTTGGAGCTTGAAAGATCATTGAAGACTAGGTTACAAGCTTGGAGAAAGTTGTTGGAATTGTCTCCTCATTTGCAAGGTTGGAATCTTCACTAAAAGGTTACCTACAACCATGAAATCGGAGTTTCAGATTTAGAAATTTGGAGAAGTAGTGTGATATAAGAGGGATTTGCTGCTCACGGGTCTCCTTATTCTCAAGAGATCACCAGGGAATGAACTGCCCTTATACACCTCAATTTGAATGAATTGATCTACAAACAAAGTTAGGAAAGTAATCTCAGACCTTGAGAGAGCAAGACTTTGAGATTTCTACCTCTGGCTAGAGAGCTCTTGGCCAAAGGACAATAGCATGGTTTTAGGATGGTAGCACAATGCACTGTCATCTAAAACACACGCTAGCATCCTAAGCTCTGAGGAACTCAAGAGCTCAAGTGGGTAAAATTGAATCCTACCTCTAAGCTCAAGTCAATGGTGTGTAATGCTGGATGATCAAACAAAAAGCTAGAATCTAAGGAAAAAAACACAAAGGAACTTGAAACAAGATTACCTTCTACTATGCATTTGAATCTTTGCTCCAAGCTTCAATTCATAACCTACACACAAAAGATCAAGAGGGAAAGGTTGGGTGGCTATATAGGGGTCTGTCTTAGTCAGACCCCTATTTTGGTGTTCCCACCTCCATAAACAACTAGCTTTGGAAAAGAGTGTAAAGGAAATAAATGAAGTGTGGGCTAAAAGCAAAACCCACTTCGGAGTAGAGCCCACACCACAAAGTAGTAAATGAACTAGTAAGAAAGAGTGATGGGTAGAGAGAGTGTTACCCACATGTCAAGACCCTCTTTCGAAGCACATGGGCACACCACTATGTGCTTGCTTGAGAGTTGTATTTGCTTGAGAACTTGTAGCTACTAGAGGGACTTCAATCCGGCATGGCTTTTCTTGTAGAAGTTTTTTTATTCAAGGATGGAGCTTAACCAAGACTAGATAAAGTAGTGGTAGTGCTTCAACTAATGTATTCCAACCCCAAAATAAGAGCCAAAAGGGGGTTTTCATGCATGCAAGGGTGGCACAGAGCCGTTACATCTTAGACCCAACCGCCACGACATGTGTGACAAGGGTCAGGATTCTAGATTTTTCGTTTCAAACTTGGAAAATTGCTAGGATGCTAGCACACGACATAGACGTTCACGCATTGTGCAGCTGTCCAAAGCCTAGATTTTTGCCAAACATCTTGTTAGGCTTCTATCATTTCACCATGTGTTCACATGGAGTCAAAATCATGAAATTTTTAACTCATGGGATTTTTCCATTAATGTTTCTAAAGTGTCATAAATGCTAGGCAATATGCTAAAATGTGGAATTTCCCCTAAGTGCAATTTTGCGATATTAGATTTTGTGCCCACTTTAGTGGGCTCGATTTTGGAAAAAAATCAAACTCACTAAAGTAGAGAAGAAAAATTTCACCTGAATTTTGAATTTTACAGAACTACGTGCCAAGAAAGAGGGACTACAAAGGTCACCTAGGTCAAGCTAACTGGTACCGAGGATGCCCCCAGCTTCTGAGCTCAACAAACAACAACACAACAGTTGCACAAAATCATTCAAAGCTATATCTTGCAAAACTAAAAAATTGAGTCAATTTCAAAAAATCGGAAGAAACTACCATGGAGAGAAGAATGATAAAGAAAATTCATTGATTCAGAGGAAAAATATGATCAAGAGGGCCCAACTCTCCTGGCTTAAAAGTCCTAAAACCAGATTTCCTAGCTTTAAAGTCCTAGGAAGCACACCTTGATTATATTGTCTTGATAACGACCTCTGGTAAGCCTTAAGATGATCGAGGGCCTATAGATGGTGCTCATCGAGCATCTCTAGCTGATGCAAGTGGTTAGCTTGGTAGGTTTCAATGTCAATTAAACCTCTGAGAGAAACCTGCAAGGACAAAATTTCCAACTCCAAAGGCATGATAGATTTGGTGCCATACACGAGGTTATAAGGTGGTCTTCCTATCACCGTACAAACACTCATACGATAAGCCCACAAAGCGTATGTTAACTAAATATGCCAATCGTTACCATGTCTATTAACAATTTTTCAAAGAATGAGTTCAAGGGTTTTATTAGAAGCTTCTACTTGACCATTGGATTGTGGATAATACGGTGTAGAAAACCTATGTTGAATATGAAATTTCTCCAAGAACTGCTTCACTTCCATGTTCTTAAATGGTGTATCATTATCAAAGACAAGTGTAGTTAGTAGTCCAAAATGAGAAATGATATTTTTCATGAGAAAGCTACAAATAGTTTTAGCATTCGTGGATCGGAGTGGAATAGCTTTGACCCATTTTGTGAAATAATTTGTAGCAGTAATGATGGTGTGTCCCTTGGAATAAGGAGGTGATATTTTTTCGATGATATCCAACCCCCATTTTGTGAACGGCCAAGGAGAAGTTTTATTTTGTAACTCCTGAGCAGGAGCATGGATAAGATGGCTATTTTTTTGGCATTGAAGGCACTTCTTGACAAATTCGAGGGAATCTGGTTCCATCATCTACCTATAGTACCCCATGTGTATTAGTTTTCTCACTAGGGATTTACCACCAAAATGGCCACCCTCGAAGCCTGAGTGGGCTTCCTTAAGGGCAAGGGGTATTTCCACCTTAGTGAGATACCTTAGCAACAAGCCGTTATAAGCTTTCCAATAAAGAACGTTAGATAAAATGATATAACGCGTTGAAAGCTTCCATATATGATTGCGATCATTTTTCTTCACATCACTGGGAAAGTTTCCAGTCTTTAAATAACTATAGATGCTAGAGAACCACTCTCCTAAGTCTGCATGAAAACAAGCTAGAGACTTAGGTTTGATTTGGTCAGAAACCGTCGACGTCTGCATGACCTGAACCACAAAGTGATATTCTTTCGTATCCTCTTCTGAAGGTACCAAGGAAGCAACACTTGCCATGGCATCTGCATGTCTATTTTCTCTCCTAAGGATAATATTTATTGTGAAAGAGGAAAACTAATTAAGCAAGGAAAAAGTGAGGTCTCGATATCGAGACAGTCTACTTTGTTTAGCTTGATAAATCCCCATGATCTTATTCTCAATAAGTTCAGAGTCACCTAGTATATGAAGATGTTTAATTTTTAGTGCAATCGCGACATGTAAGCCAGCAATAAGAGCTTTGTACTCAGTGATATTATTGGTACAAGGAAAATCTAATCAAAAGGATAGAGGGACTGGTTTTCCTTCAGGGGATACCATAACCACACTCACTCTAGAACTAGTCTGACACCTTGACCCATCGAAGTACATCTTCCATTCAAGATCATAGTTAATTGTGAAAATATTCTCATCAGGAAACATATCCAGCCCAGGGAAGGAGTAAGATGAGGGAGTGTTTTCTAATTTATCAACTACTGCATGACCCTTTATCAATTTCTAAGTGAAAAACTTATATCGAACTCAAAAATAAACATAACTCACTTCGCTAATCTTCTAGTAAGGTCAACGCTAGAGAATAAGTGTCTTAAAAGATCAGTTTTCACTATATCATGCATTTCAGCATGGAGGAGGTAGGGCCTCAACTTTTGCATAGTGAATACAAGAGCAAGGAATTGCTTCTCCATGGATGAATAATAGGTTTCGTAATCGACAAGGACTTGACTAATGTAGTAGACCGCTCTCTCTTCCCGTGCCATCATACTAAGTTATTAGAGTAGCCAGAGCATATGGTGATGTAGCAAGGTAAAGCAGGAAAGGTCTATCTTGCATAGCCGACATCAATACAGGAGGATTGATCAAATAATCTTTGGTTGATTCAAAGGATTTCTAACACTCTTCATCCCATATGAAGTGAACATCCTTCTTCAATAAGCGAGTGAAGGGGAGGGTACGATCATCCAACTGAGATATGAGTCTATGAATCCCCTTAATCTTCCCCTATAAACTTTGCAACTCGGTAATATTCCTCAGTGGAGGCATGTTAAAAATAGCATCAATCTTATTCATGTCGACTTTGATTCTATGGTAAGAGACTATAAACCCAAGAAGCTTACTGACATCTAGACCGAAGACACACTTATGGGGATTGATTCTCATCTTGTAAAGTCAAAGCCTTTTGAAGATAAGACAAAGTTTTTTCACATGATCTTGATGATTTATAGACTTCACCAAGATGTCATCAACATAGTCCTCTAAGATTTTATGAATGAAGTCATGAAATATCAGGGTCAGTGCTTTTTGGTAAGTTTCTCCTACATTCTTTAAACCAAAGGGCATGACCACATAACAAAAATTACCTTAAGGGGTAGTGAAGGTTGTCTTGTACTGATCATCTGGGTTAATACGGATCTTATTATAACTCAAGAAGCCATCCATAAAAGATAACAATTCATGGCTTGTCGTCATGTCCACAATTCTTTGAGAGAAGCCTTATTAAGGTCTCAAAAGTCAATGCATATACGAATACGGCCATCTAGCTTGCTAACAGCAACTATATTCAAAATCCAAGGAGATTAGTCAATTGGATGGATAAAGCTTGATTTCAACAACTTTTCTATCTTAGTCTTGACCATCAAGTCTACCTTGGAATTGATCTTCTGAATTTTCTACTTAACCAGCTTGGCATCGAGATATAGGATGATATTATGGATGACTATGGATTCATCAATACAGGGCATATCCTCATACATCTAAGTGAAGATATCGGGGTGAGTATGCAAGAGATTGGATTTTTCATCTGCTTCTTTGGAAGAGAGACACTTCCCAATCTTGATTACCTTTTCCAAAGTTTTAGGATCCATAGGGACTTCAATAGTATTTCCCTTAAGGAGAGGACTACAGTCCTCAAGATGAGATATCAGAACATAATCTTTGGAATTAGATAGAAGGTCTTCCTCATCGATGCTAAAAATTGATTCTCTAAAGTATGCTTGTTTATGCAAGCGATACGAGAATCATTTCTTGTGATTATAAGGAGGCAACGGGGAGTAAGAACCTAAAAATGACCCTAATGCTTCCTCTCAAGAGAAGACATCCAAAGGAACCTCCTTGGCCATCCCCTTTCTTCTATCAACTTAGGATGGACCAAACTTAATGGCTCAGCTGAAATCATATTAACACTCCACCAAGATTTTTGTTTAGATAGTTCAACAGAGAATCCCAAACCTAGATAGTGTTGGCATTGCTTAAACTGGATAGGGACTTGGATTCCTTGTTTGACACACCCTAGGGCTTTTTTCCCATAGCCATATCGAGAAGCGAGTTCATACCCAAACCAATAGCGAGTTTTTAGAACTTTAGGAGGGGGAGGCTCCATGTAGAGTGTCTCATTCCACCAATGGATGTTGAAAGTTTCTATGGGAGTGGTCCCACTTCCTTTTCTCAGTTAATAAAAGATGACCTCCTTTGTAGGAGAAGATTCACTCTCTTGAGTAGGGGGAGGAGTGGTCTCCTAGACAAGATCACACTTCTCTTCCCCAATAGGAGGGTCACCTACCCTTATGTTAGCAGAACCTGGAAATTCAATACCAAAGGGGTCCAACTTATACTTTTCTATGAAGAACTTAAAGAAATTCAAGGAATCCCAATCATCACCTAGAAGGGCATTTGTTTGATAAGATGAAGGAGAAGATGGGGGAGACTTAGGATCTTCTTCTTTAGGCGGTTTGTCTTGGTCGATACTCACTCAGGTGATGACTTCCACAAAGGGTATCGATGAAGAACATGTCATAAAATCAGTGATTAAGGAGGAAATACAATTATTGAGAGTGGATGCAGCTAAATTACAACCAACAAAAACCAATAAACAAAGGTGCACAGCCTCTGGATCTTCTTTAACTGTAACCACCTAATTGTTAGCAATAAACTTCAAAGAATAATGTAGAGTATAAGTCACTAGGCCCATAGCCTAAATCCAAGGTCTCCCTAAAAGAAGATTTTATGGTAATAGGCCAGGCATCACATAGACCAACATAGGAAAGGTAACGAGGCCTAGCTGCAAAGGTAGTATTATCGTATCTAGAGCTTGGCGGCCAACGTTATCAAACCAAAAAATATACGTGGAAGAAGTTGCTAAAGAAGATGAATCAACTTTGATTTTAGGTAATAGATTTATACTACAAACATTGAGAGCTGAACCAATTTCAATGAGGGTACACCTATTACCATTGTTGTTAACATTAACTATAATCATTAAAGGCTCTTCTTTCTTTTGCACATCCGAAGGTGGGAGTTCTTGTGGGTGGAATGTAATATTTGATGAATCCGTTCAACTATGTTCCATCAATGCATCAATGTCCATAGGCCTAAAAGAGGCGGGCAAGATAATATTTTGTAAAGCTTCCTGTAGCATCTCTTGATAAACCGAAGTGATCTAAAGCAAGTCCCAAAGTGAGATCTTAGACGAAGTAACACAAAGTTTCTCAACAAGATCATAATCACTTGGTGCTTTGATCATGGGTTTAGGAGCTGAAGGAAGGCTAGGTTGAGATGGTGGTAAAGAATATGGGGTTTCAATTGCTTGCGACATAGGAACATAATTTTGTTATTCTAAGTTTTTTTTATTTCTCCTTGTATTGTACGTATGCCCGGTAACATTATAAGAAGTGGAGTCAGTATCTTTCATGAACCTTGAATATAAGTCTGGTGGATTGCTATGACATGAAATCCCATAGATGGAATAGTCCTCCCTAGGGGGTGGCTCAGCTGGGATCATGTAAATGACAGGTTTCTTAGGGCTTGGAGGAGCCACAAAAACTACAACCACATTTATCGACTCCTCATCTGGTGAGGAGAGAGTTTGTTTAGAATATTTAATGATAGGGGAGATTCTCTAAGAAATCATCTAGATCATCTTCCAACATATCAAAATATTTTTTAGAAAAGGGATTTACTATAATCATGCGACATTATGAAAAAGGATCCGACATTCACATCAAGTTCGCCAAAATGTGATATAAGAGGGATTTGTTGCTCACGGGTCTCTTTATTCTCAAGAGATCACTAGGGAACGAACTGCCCTTATACACCTCAATTTGAATGAATTGATAGATCTACGAAGAAAGGCAGGAAAGTAATCTTAGACCTTGAGAGAGAAAGACTTCGAGATTTCTTCCTCTAGTTGGAGAGCTCTCAACCAAAGGATAACAATGCAGTTTTAGGATGCCAATGGGGCGCACTATCATCTAAAAGATGTGTTGGTGTCCTAAGTTGTGAGGAAGTCAAGAGCTCAAGCAGGTAAAATTCAATGTTGCCTCTAAGCTTGGTTCAATGGTGTGTGAGGCTAGATGATCAAATAGAAAGCTCGAATCTAAGGAAAAAACACAAAGGAACTTGAAACAAGATTACCTTCTACTGTGCATTTGAATCTTTTCTCCAAGCTTCACTTCATAACCTACACACAAAATATCAAGAGGGAAATTTTGGGTGGATCTATAGGGGTTTTCCTCAGTCAAACCCCCATTTTGGGTTTCCCACCTCCATGGATAGTCAGGTTTGGAAAAGAGTGTAAAGGAAATAAATGAAGTGTGTGGTGAAAGAAAAACTCGCTTCGGAGTAGATCCCACACCACAAAGTAGTAAATGAACTAGTAAGAAAGAGTGATAGGGAGAGAGACCATTACCCATGGGTCAAGACCCTCTTCCAGAGCACATGATTGCACCGCTATGTGCTTACTTGAGATTTGTAGCTACTTGAGAGCTTGTAGCTATTGAAGGGACCTCATTTCATCATGGCTTCACCTATAAAAGTGTTTCTATTCAAGGATGGAGCTTACCCAAGACTAGAGAAAGTAGTGGTAGTGCTTCAATTGATGTCTTCCAACCCCAAAATGAGAGCCAAAAGGGGGTTTTCATGCATGCAAGGGTGGAACTGAGCCATTACATGTGAGACCTAATCACCAGGACACGTGTTGCAAGGGTCAAGATTCTAGATTCATCATTTCAAACTCAAAAAGCTACCAGGATACTAGCACGCAGCGTGGACATTTGCATGCCACATAGGCATCCAAAGCCTATATTTTTGGGAAATGTCTTGTCATGCTTTTATTGTTTCAGCATGTGTCCTCATGGAGTCAGAATCATGAAATTCCAACTCATGGGATTTTTCCATTAATGTTTCTAAAGTGTCATAAATGTTAGGCAAGATGTGAAAATGTGGAATTTCCCCTAAGTGCAATTCTGTGACATTACAAGTAGATTGAGTAAATTGAGAAGAACATATTCAAGCCTTGAAGTTCTAGAAAATCCAAACTAAACTCATTCACCACAAGTGGTGAATGAATCCCACTATAGGTGTTTTTCAAAAATATTTGTAAATTCAGATACCCTTTTTCCTAAAACCTACTCTTGTGCAAAAATCTAGAACTGGAACTGATTCACCTAGAATGGAAAATGAGTCCCACTAGGTCAAAAAGTCATAATTTCTAGCATTTCAAGACTCCTTCCAATCAGCTTCAATTTTCCAAGTGCAAACATTTCATATTACAATTTGTTATTCTATTTTATATGCATTTCTAGGTCATTTAATTCAAGTTTGCATCATATTAGGGTTTTGCATTTTATCTTGCATTTCATTGTCTTTTCCAAGTCTTAACTTGGTGGTGAAGCCCTCATTATTTTATATTCATCTCCTAGGATAGCCATATTGCAATATGTCTTTATCCTTTGCATTAAGATCTCAAGGGTTTGTTCTTGAGTGAAAGTTAGTGAAGATTGTTCTTCTAGGTCCTCAACCCTAGAAGCAAAGCAAAAAAAAATTCCACCTTTCATTTTGGTGAACTTACATTTAGAACACTTTTATTCTTTTTTGGAGTACATTATCATCCTATATTTATCTTGCATTAAAATTTCATTTCATTTTGCATTAGTTAATTGGTATTCTAGGGTTTCAAAATTTTGCATTAGTGAAAGTGCATATAGCTTACATTTTTGCATCTCAAATCATCAAAAATAAATTGAAATTTTCATTTGTATTTAGTTTACATCTCATACACACTAGAAAGCATAAAAATCATTTAAATGTTTTTTGAAAATTTTCAGAAAAATACCTATTGGGACTCATTCACCACCCTGGGCGAATCAGTCCCAGTGCACATCTGAAATTGCATTTAACAGCATTTAAAACATTGTTTTTTCACTTCTATTTATTGCCATTGGTTATCTATTTCAATGGGTTGATTTTTCGTTTCATGCATTTCACTAAATATAGCTTAAATTGGTCCATTTCATGCATTACTTAATTCTAAATTTCTATTTGCAACATTTCATTTTCAGATCATTGCATAGTGTAATCAGTAAATTACCTTGTTTGAAATTTTAAAATTGCATTTCATTCTAGGTTTTTACATTGCATTTTGAGCTTGCATAGATTACTTTTCAAAAATGTTAGTTTCTATCTTTTCCCAATTTGCAAATAAAAAGTTAGTCAATAAGCATGTTAGTCATTCATTCAATGCATTCCCGAGTTATGAGAGTCTCTTAGTGCAAGAGAATGAAAATGTTAATGCTTGCCTTAAACCTACACCCCCTCTTATCTCTCATATTTGTGGGATTTATGTGCTAGAAGTCAATGAAAATATCAACAATCTTGATGATCATAGTTGCTCTTCTCCTAATACCTCCTACATGTGATGAAGGTATTTCGGTGTTAGAAGATGCACTCATTGAGAATCATGACATTGTTGAAAACTCCTCTTCTATAATCTCTCCTACACTGGAAGATATTATAGCACAAGAGGATGAGATCATAGACAAATTTCTAAACATCATCTTACCTAATTTCCATTCCCCCTTTGCTTGTGAGAATGATTTTGTGGAAGAATATGAGATTGTAAACAATAAGGATATGTTTTTGTTAGATGATGAAACCTTTAAAGTCTATAACAACCCTCTTTATGATCCATCCCCTACCTACCCTATTTTTGAAGACATTAGGGAACAAAGGAATGAACTCATAAATGATCATGATAATCATACTTGTTCTTCTCCTAGTATCTCTCCTAGCTATCATGAAGATACTTTTATATTAGAAGATACAATACATGAAAGTCATGAGAATATTAGTTTTCCCCCTTCACCTAGGGAAACCCTTATTGGCCAAGATAATTCAACCATTGATCATTCCCCTACTTGCAATGTAGTCATTATGGAAGAACCAATCCTTGAATGTCAAGAACATTTGGTTTGTATTTTTCCTAAAAACTCTCCTCCTAGGTAGGATATCATGGTGCAAGAAAATGATAATAGTATTGTGGCTTCCTTAGGTGATGGTAAAAAGGTGATTCTAGATTACCCTTTATTAGAAATACATCAAACCAAGACTGTTGAGGTTATGAATGCACAAGTGTCCATTAGATTCCCCTTGACTATTATACCTCCTACATATCTCGTGGGACATCCGAAGAATCATCTAATCCTTTACCCACCTTCACACAAACCACATACTCAAAAAAAACCTAAACTTATAGTTTACCCACCTAAGATGAAAATTATTTCTCAAACATATAACACTAGAAACAATCCGCAACCAAGAAAAATACCTCCAACATCCCTCCCATTTCCTAATCCTATCTTACCTAGTCCTCCTAATTTTCCTTTGCATAGTGGGAAGGAGTATGATCTTGTTGAATAACTTAATAATACTCCTACAAATATATCCCTATGGGATCTAATTCAAAACTCACCTAATTATTGCACTATGTTTCAAACATCCTTGCAACAAGTTGTGGTCACCTCTAGTGCAAACACAAATGACATAGAATCCATGATTCAAGGAATAAATGTTGAAATTTTTTTCAACCAAAGTGAGATCCCTCCTTTGGAAGTACAAAAATAAAATGATGTTTTCATGGTAATAGTTCACTACAAGGGAAGAGGTATAAAGTGAACCCTTGTTGACAATGGCTCAACCCTTAATGTGTGTAGTGTGACCCTTTTGGATAGGCTTGGTGTGGAAAAATAAAAAATTCAACCTGAGTCTTTATCAATTAAGGGATTTGATAATGTAGGAAATCAACTTCTTGGTGTGATCACTTTTCCTATTACAGCTGGAAAGACCGCGTTAGAAACACCAATCCATGTTATGCCTAACAATCTTTCATATAACCTACTTTTAGGGATACCATGGATTCACAAAATGAATGGTGTGCCTTCTACTTTGCATCGTATCATGAAGTATGTCTACAGAAACAAAGTGTACACATTGGATGTTGATAATGAGCCTTACAATGTTTTACAACTCGAGAAAAACAAGGAAAATCATTTAAAAACATTGACACTAAGTACACAAGTGGAACCCGTGCAACAGAAAGGCAAAGAAAAACATATTGAAGAAGTCATGAAGCTATTAGAAGATGATTGGAGTTCCTTGGATTTTGAACCAACATTCATGGGTGAATACAAGGCCATAAACAAAGACTCAAAAAAGGGAAAAGAAAAAGTGGTAATGTAAACACAAAATGCAGACCCTTTGAAAGCATCCACCTCAACCATTTTAGACAAAGAAGAAAACTATACAAAAAACTTTGATAAATTTGATTATCAACAACCACTAAATCCAAAAGAAATAAAAAAACTTTATGGAAGAGGTTATGAGATTATGACATAACTTGGATATAATGGAAAAGTATCTGGTGCTAGAGAACAAGGTATCTATGTCCTTATAGAGCCTCACACACAAGAAAAGACTAGTGGTCTTGGTTATTGTCCCTCGAAAGAAAGAAACAAGCCTTAACCCAAGATCAACACTATTACAAAAGAGTCTTCTAAGCTGACTTTAACAGTAGTGCATCTTGAGTTGATAGACATTAATTCTCATGACTATTATTCTTTGAAAAACATGAAAGAAACAAAGAAATCCTTCCTTAACATCAATTTCATCATGCAAAACACTTACGATTCAAATTTTCTAGATTTTACATCCTTCTTTAAAGAAGAGAACAACATCTCACAATCTAAAGAGTCTTGTGTAAGTATGAAATCTTGTACTAAGCAAGAGATATCTTTGTCACAAAATAAAGGAACATCTTCTACCATTGATCAAGAGGGTATCTTGTCGAGACTCCACCAAGATCGTTTGATATCCCTTCCTCCAAGAAAACGAAAGAAATTTTACTACAAGAATTCATTTTGTGCATATCATAGAGTTCATGGTCATGCTACTAATGAATGTAAGGCTTTGAGTACTGAATTCAATATCTCAAGGACTATGGCGCTCTTCCTTGTGTTGAAGCACCTTGTTCCTCTAACTAATACTTAATTTCATCCTATTTGGCTCATCCTTGTCCTGCACTAAGTGGGGGCGAGGGGTTAGTTAGCCTTGTCCTTGTATACACCTAAAAAAGGTCTGGAGCATCGGATTAATTAAATACAAATTATTTGATTAATTATTCTATTTCCTCTACTATTTAAATAAATAGAAATATTTATTTAATATAGTTCACTTTCAAATTCATCTTAATTAAATAAACAAAATTAAATACTTTGTTCGATTTAATTATCAAATCCCTATTTCAATCTATCACATCATTCTCGAATTAATTAAATAAAGACAAAACACTTTATTTATTAATTATCATATTCCTCTGATTAATTTAATAAACGACTATCCTATAGTTTGTTTTATTGAATTATTTATCTCCCTTTTCTAATTTAAATAAATCAAAATATTTGAATTAAGCATAAAGGAATATTCCAATCTACATTTCCTCAAAAATGAACTAGATTTCCTATGTCTAATCTATGTCTAAATTTTTCACAATTAACGCTTTGAAACTTCACGAGAAGTTTTGGAGACAAATTAGAGACAAATTTGGAATTTGATCTCTCAATCCTCTTCCATCAATCCATCCTCTTCTCTTGCCTGGTGTTTTCATGGGTAGAGACAACCTCCCTCTTTCTCTCAATCTTCTCCATCTCTCACCATTCAAATCTTCAAATTGAATCCAAGCCTCTCAAAGCTTTCCCTATGCATTTCTACAACCAAGAAATCTATAAATAAAGCCTCATTGAACCAAGAAAAGGATCCACATAATCAAGCTTTTGCACCCTTACTCTGCAGGAATCCAAGCATCAAGTATCAAGCATCAACATTCAAGCAATTCAACAATCAAGCTTCACAACAATGGCTACCTCTTGGAGCTGCATTTATCTATTTCACATCAATATCATGCTAGTTTAATTGATTTGTCATTTAGCATTATATTATCATCATCTTGTTCTTCAGATAGTCATTTTAACAATCTTATATGCTTACACAATCTGAGAGCAATTTAGATTTAATAAATCTTTGGAGATAGAGAGCAATAGGACGCTTTCAATTGATTACTTTGTTGAATTGATTCAATTTGTTTAATCATTGATATAATGTCATATTAAGAAGTGTATTTATGTTATTTACCTCATTCCACACTTACAATTTGGTGCCCACCGTGGGGCATTAACCCCAATTTTATCAAAATTATCAATTTTTCTGGAAAGTGTCATGCAGGTTCATGGCGTGTTTTCTTTTAGTGCTTCCGTTCAAAAATTTTGTGCTTCCATGACAAACTTTAGTGCTTTCGTGCTCTGTTTTAGCACTTTCGTGAACTGTTTTAGTGCTTCTGATCAAAATTTTAGCGCTTTCGATGTTTTATCGCTTCTGGTCAAAATTTTAGCGTTTCTACTCAAAATTTTAGTGCTTTCGGTGTTTTAGTGCTTCCATGACTTCTTTTAGCGCTTCCATGACTCCTTTTAGTGCTTTTGGGAAATAGCACTTTCGGGCACTATTTTAGCGCTTTGACAGTTAATCTTAAAATGGCCATATCTTGGTCATACGGAGGTCTTTTTCAAAAAAAAAAATGTTTAAATGGGGTAGAATTTCATAAGCTATGCAATGGTGTAGGTATTTATCACTTTTTTAGAGTTAAAATTTTCAATTTTACATTTAAATTCAAATCACATTGCAACTTGGTATAAGTTTTAGGGTTTTTTTGTTTAATCATTCATCTAACCTTTATATCTTCTTATTTCTTGATCTCATCTAACATTTTGAGCATTTATTGTAGGTTTAAAGAGGAATATGGAGCATTAAATTCAAAAAAATTGAAAAAAGAGTCATTTGATATCCATTGTAATAGTGCTTTCAAACACTCATGGGAAAATAACCCATCGTATGTTATTTTTCATGCATGCTTTAGGACCAACTAGCATTACTTTGGGCTTAAAATTAACCATCTACACAAGCTTTGTCAAATTTGGTTAAAAAGAACCAATCTTAGGGTAGTCACTTGGATTAAAATTGATCAATCCTAGGGTAGCCACTTTTTGTTTTCTTAAAGCAAATTTATCAATCCTAGGGTAGTCATCACATTCTTATAGTAGAAGTTAAAAAGAACATTATGATTTCTGTGAAGCAACACCTTCACATAGATTAGAAAAATTCCTTTTGGGATTTTAAAATAGAACAAACTTATATGTTGTGTTTGTGGTGATTAGGCTTATGCTCTCCCCTTAACTGGGTGACCAAAGTGCCAGATTCACTTTTACTTCATGTCATTTACGCTTTATTAAATCCTTTAGCAGGCCTGCCGTAGTGGGAAAAAGTACTCACCCTACAAGAATGACCTAAGTGGGAACAACCAAAGCCAGGTTTTCCAACCCACTATAATAAAAATACAAGTTGTTGATGAAAGTCCAACTTGACGGTAGAAGGCAAGATAACCATCCCCAAAATCTCTTTTCTAAAGATTGGGAGGTCTTCTAAGGGAGTTTATCTATTTGCCACACCGAATGGAACCCTATCTATGAACCATAGAGTAGTTTCCTGCCGAGTCAGTATCCATACATTGTCATACTCACAGTGCAAGGGGAGGGAAGAATCTGCCCCCAAGACACTCACCATATAATTACCAAGGACCGCTTGCTCAAGGGATTTGGTATCCACTTCCGTCAGTTTGAGTACGCACCTGGCAATGATAGAAACATGGGCGCCCTCTAGGGGGTGACACGGCTGTGTGAGTCAACGTAATTCAAGATGTGGGTTGTGAGTATAATGATGACCCTTTTGACCTTAAGAGTGAGTATGCTTGAAGTGTATTATTTATCAAAAACTAGTAAAAATCAAGAAGGATCATGTTTTGATTCTTAAACATACACTTGTTTTTTAGACTCTAGATCTTAAAGAAACAACTATTTTACAAATGCTTGTTGTGTTTTCAAAACATTAATTCAGATCAGATCATCCTAAAAAACAAAAAGAAAACAAGAAAACAAAATGCTATTGGAATCCCCTGTCAGGCAGTTAACATCAAAATTTGGATTTTTTATTAGAAGATAAACTTTTCTTAATCAAAACAAAGTCTTAAACTTTCATAAATTGGACTTTACGATTGAATTTTTTCAAATCAAACCAAGATCTACCATCGAAAAGTTTCTCAACCAAAAACATTTGATTAGTAAGTTAAGTTTCAAGATTAGTCATCCTAAATCAAAGAAACGAAACCCTATAATCAAACTTATCAACTTAGTCTAATCAATAGAATCTATCATTCTATTTGACTTGAGTTAATATCCTTGACACTATACCAAACTAAGATCAAAAGTTTTATTGAAAACAAATAATATTTGTATGTCCATTTTAACAAGGTCGCAAAGACTAAAAATCTAAAGAATAGGAAATTGAAACTCAAACCACCATGGCTGAAATAGATGAGGATCAATTGAATGCTCTAGCTCATCAAATGAAAAACCTTCAAAAACAAATCTCGGATGTGCAAAGGGAAAGAACCACAAAGAGATATTTGCTTCCAGACATTTGTGCTTATTCCTCTAACAAAAATCTTGACATGACACCCTCTCCACCAACAACTACATCATCCAAGTTTGATGTCTTTGGATTTTTACAAAATATCCATAAGCCCAAATCTAAATCCTCAAACACAAATGATATTGAGAAATCCTATCATGTGATGCATTTATCTCCATCCACAATAAGCCAAAATAAACCTCAAGATTCTTTCACTCAAGCTAACAAATTCATCCAATCATCCTCTTCTATCATATCTTCAACATCCAATGATTCATGTCAATCTCTCAATCCAAAGCATGCTATCATAGACTTCCCTACACATCAAAATCAAAATATTATTTCCACTCCATCCAATGATATCAAAATTCCACAAACTCTTCCAATCTTTGATCAAGATCCCATTTCTCAAGAATCTTATGATGATCCCCTCCTTTCACTTTTCATCCAAAATAATTCTCTTCCATCTCAAGAGACAAGTATCCTTCCTGGTTCTTCTTCCACATCATCTCATCAATCCATATCATCTCATGATTCTATTTCATCACAAGAGCATGGTAGCTCTTCCATCCTATCTAATGATATCTTACCAACTGATGATCAAGACATGCTTTCTACAGAATCTCATGATTCCCTTCCTCATCAAGGTCAAGATATGCTTCCATTCAAGGATACCCTTTTATCCCATGAAGATGTTTATTCTTCTCATGATCAAGATATGCCTTTCATAACACCTCATGATACTTTTCCAAGTCAAGATCAAAACACCTCATCATCCCCATGTCAAGAACCTATCACACCTATTCAAGCTATCCATGAACCCCACACCTATAAATTGGGATCCTCCACTTTTATCCATTCTGGATTACTTCCAACACCTATCCTCTCATCCATGTCATATCCTCCCCAAAATGGACTCGCATCTTGTTTCACAAACAATACATATCCCATTGGTAAACAAATGTGTCAAAGTATGAATTACAAAGGAAAAGGATTAGGCCTTCATGAACAAGGTATCCTAGAACCCCTTTCTATTCAAAGAAACCCATATCACCACGGCCTTGGTTATACACCTAAGTGTCTTAGTTCATTAGACCTACCATCTATCTTAGGTCCTCATCCTAATCCTCCAAACATACCATCTATCCTAGGTCCTCATCCTATCCCATCAAACCTTCCTTCTATCCTAGGTCCATATCCTATTTCTCAAGAACAACAAAGGCACACATCCTTGATGCCCTTTCAAAATTCTACCCACATTAATTCCTCCATAATACCTTCATATCATTCATATCGATCCACCCCTCCCATTGCTCTTGGAAGCAATTTGGGTGCCAAAAATCAAAAGCTTCTATATCAAAATCCACATTTATCAAAGGATCAACATGTCTCCTTGAAGAGACATGCAAAAATAAAATAAAAATTGATCCAAAATCAAAAGAAATTTTCAAAAGGCCACAAAGGCCCATCAAATAAAAAATCTCAAAGACCACAAAGGTCCATAAATCAAAAGAAAATTTCAAAAGGCCACAAAGGCCCATCACAGAAAAAAGGAAATTCTCAAAGACCACAAAGGTCCATAAATCAAAAAGAAAAATGTGAAAGGCCACAAAGGCCCACAAAAAAAAAATCAAATTCAAAAATCATGTGGATTCCTAAAAGTCTCATAGATGCAATAAAATATAAATTGGCATCCAAATTTGCTAATCCAAAAGCTTCCTCCAATTTTCCATCTAATAACCTATCACCTTCCAAAATCCATTTTTCCTCCATCACTCCACCACCCTTCAAGGTGTGTGCCAATGTTGATCTTTCCATCCTTTCCATCTATCCATCAACAAGCCTTCCAAACTCCTATCCATTATCCAACATTCATCCCCAATCATTCTCCTTTAATCCAAACCTTTGCATAAGTCCTTAGCTTCTTCCATCATATCATTTATCTACCAACATTTAGGAGTCTAATTCCCATTCCCATGGTTTATTAAAGGGATATTTTGTTGTGAAACTTGATGCTTAAGTCCTTCCTCCATTTCCCTATCATCCATATCCTATCTTCCATATTCCTCTTGCACTCTACACTTAGGAACAAGTATCATCCATCTTACAATTCATAGTCATTATCCTTTCTATGCTCATTCCTTACATATCCACCTTTGATCTTGACAAGGTAAAGGATCTTCTTGAACATCATATATCTTATCCTATATGCTTTATCCATATCTTCCATACCATATCTTTCATCTTATCCATATTCCGTCATTCTTACTAAAATACATCCTTTCTTCCTTTCCTTGGTCTTGATGAGGAATGGGGGCAAAATACTTGGGCCTTATGTCTGTATCTTATCTAGTTAATCTTGATCATCTCCATTCATCATTTTTTTCCTAGCTTTCTTCCATTCCATATCTTCTAGCATATCAAAATTCATGTCATCATGTCCATTTACAACCTCAAATCTTATCATACAAATCATATTTAAGCCTAGCTACAAAACATTATCCAATCCTCATATCTTTTGTCAATCAATCATCAACAATCATCAATTTTATAATCATCATGTCTTATGGAATCGATCATTCCTGGCATCTTAATCAATCATACCATTATCATCTTTTGACAAGAGATACGTTGCTTGTGTGGCATGTTTTGTAGTGAAACTTTCATTTTGATCTATCAATTTTCCATGGTTGCATTAACCCCTATTGTTAGCCATATTATTCCTTCAATCAACCATCTCATCTCATTTCATCTTAAAATATCCTCAAAAATACAAAAAAATCATAAAATTTGAAAAAGGTGCAATAAAATATCAAGTACATATCATTGCAATGTGGCCATGTCTCACCCCAGCTTGGGGGAAAAATCCTGAAATCATTGGGGGCAATAAAACAATGAGCTTAGCCAAAACGCAACAAAAACAATGATCAAAGTGCAAAACATCAATCACCATCAGAACACTTCGAACATTCGTATCATATCAAAAATCCAAAACATGTCAAAAATCAATCAAAAATCCAAAAACATGTCAAAAATCAGTCAAAAAAATCCAAACACATGTCAAAAAACAATCAAAAAATCCAAAAACATGTCAAAAATCAATCAAACAATCCAAAAAAAAAAAATGTCAAAATTCAATCAAAATTCCAAAAACATGTCAAAAATTCAATCAAAAATCACAAAATTAGGATGGATGATCTAATCCGAATAATGATTGAAATACTTTAAGAAAAGGTTGAACATGTTGCATTTTGATCATTGTTATCATTTCTTTGGAGCAACTCAATGATGTATTGGACTAGAGAAGCAAGGAAGGAGAATGGTATTTTTATTGTTTGTTGTCTGTAAGTTAATCATATGAATGTATGAATTGTCAGGGGATGTGCTATGCAAATGTATCGCCGATGACATTCAGAATTCACACATTAAAATGATTAATCACTGCCTGTTTACACAATGAATGCTCAATTCATCTCGCTTAAATCATACCTAGATGCTTGTGTTCACTTGCAATATCAAAAATCATGAAAGTAGTACTCAGGTCGTCATTGGTCTAACATATACCATTGACGCTTGTACTCACTTTCAACATTCAATAAAGCTCTATGATGATACCAAGCACAAAAAGACTGTTAAAATGACATCTAGTTTGCATATAGTTGCATGATAAAATTAGACTGCATTCATATTAGTTTTGCATCTGCATTATAGATTTTTCACACCGATTAATGATATCTATATCAACCTGTGCTAGATGTGGAATCATGTCCCACATCTATGGAAATAAACTCTAAAATCCTCCTATAATCAATCAAAAATCAAGCAGCCTATCAATCAATCTATCATTGATCCTCGCCTATCATGAGGTCAATCATCAATCTATCATTGATCCTCACCTATCATGAGGTCAATCAATCAATCAATCATTGAATCTCACCTATCATGAGATCAATAATCTTCTAATCTATCAGGATCAACAATCAATATCAAATCAAAGTGACACGATCGAAAATCATCAAACACAAGGAGGTAAGGCAGGGCAACATTTTATCATCTGCGAGTTATATTTCTTCATCATTGTCGGGAGATAAATTATTTCTTCATCATATCAAATCATCAGAAAATCATAAATTTTTTGGAAAAAATCATCAAATCATTAATTTATCTCCCGAGGGGGCATATTATCATCAATCATTTGAAAATCAATGTCTAGGGCATGTCTGGGGCATATGGAATTATTTTTTTATCATCAGTCCTGGCAGTAGTAGCAAAATTTTCTTCGAAGCAACGCGTAAACACATCACTTCAAAGAGGGGCAAAATGTATACACCTAAAAATGGTCTGGAGCATTCGATTAATTAAATAAGAATTATTTAATTAATTATCCTAATTTCCTCTACTATTGAATAAATAGAAATATTTATTTAATATAGTTCACATTCACTTTCTTCATAAATTTCATAAACAAAAATAAATACTTTGTTCGATTTAATTATCAAATCCCTATTTTATTCTATCACATCATTCTCGAATTAATTAAATAAAGACAAAACACTTTATTTATTAATTACCATATTCCTTTGATTAATTTAATAAACGACTATCCTATAGTTTGTTTTATTGAATTATTTATCTCCCTTTTCTAATTTAAATAAATCAAAATATTTGAATTAAGCATAAAGGAATATTCCAATCTACATTTCCTCAAAAATGAATTAGATTTCCTATGTCTAATCTATGTCTAAATTTGTCACAATTAATGCTTTGAAACTTCACGGGAAGTTTTGGAGACAAATTGGAGACAAATTTGGAATTTGATCTCTCAATCCTCTTCCATCAATCCTTCCTCTTCTCTTGCCTGGTGTTTTCATGGGTAGAGACAATCTCCATCTTTCTCTCAATCTCCTTCATCTCTCACCATTCAATTCTCTAGATTGAATCCAAGCCTCTCAAAGCTCTCCCTATGCATTTCTACAGCCAGGAAATCTATAAATAAAGCCTCATTGAACCAAGAAAAGGATCCAGATAATCAAGCTTTTACACCCTTACTCTACAGGAATCCAGGCATCAAGTATCAAGCAATTCAACAATCAAGCTTCACAACAATGGCTACTTCTTGGAGCTGCAATTATCTGTTTCACCTCAATATCATGCTAGTTTAATTGATTTATCATTTAGCATTATATTATCATCATCTTGTTCTTTAGATAGTCATTTTAATAGTCTTATATGCTTACACAATTTGAGAGCAATTTAGATTTAATAAATCTTTGGAGATAGAGAGCAATAGGATGCTTTCATTTGATCACTTGTTTTGATTTAGTTCAATTGAGTCGTCTTTGATATAATGTCATATTAAGAAGTGTATTTATGTTATTTACCTCGTTCAATAAAGCTCTATGATGATACCAAGCACAAAAAGACTGTTAAAATGACATCTAGTTTGCATGTAGTTGCATGATAAAATTAGACTGCATTCATATTAGTTTTGCATCTGCATTATAGATTTTTCACACCGATTAATGATATCTATATCAGCCTGTGCTAGATGTGGAATCATGTCCCACATCTGTGGAAATAAGCTCTAAAATCCTCCTATAATCAATCAAAAATCAAGTAGCCTATCAATCAATCTATCATTGATCCCCGCCTATCATGAGGTCAATCATCAATCTATCATTGATCCTCACCTATCATGAGGTCAATCAATCAATCAATCATTGAATCTCACCTATCATGAGATCAATAATCTTCTAATCTATCAGGATCAACAATCAATATCAAATCAAAGTGACACGATCGAAAATCATCAAACACAAGGAGGTAAGGCAGGGCAACATTTTATCATCTGCGAGTTATATTTCTTCATCATTGTCGGGAGATAAATTATTTCTTCATTATATCAAATCATCAAAAAATCATAAATTTTTCGAAAAAAATTCTAAAAATCATCAAATCATTTATTTATCTCTCGAGGGGGCATATCATTTGAAAATCATGTCTGGGGCACATGAAATTACAATCATCTGAAAATCATGTTTGGGGCATACAGAACTATTTTTTCATATCATCGATCCTGGCAGTAGCAACAAAAATATTCTTCAAACCAATGCGTAAACACATCACTTCGAAGAGGGGCAAAATGTATACACCTAAAAATGGTCTAGAGCATCCGATTAATTAAATACGAATCATTTGATTAATTATTCTATTTCCTCTACTATTGAATAAATAGAAATATTTATTTAATATAGTTCACATTCACTTTCTTCATAAATTTCATAAACAAAAATAAATACTTTGTTCGATTTAATTATCAAATCCCTATTTCAATGTATCACATCATTCTCGAATTAATTAAATAAAGACAAAACACTTTATTTATTAATTACCATATTCCTCTAATTAATTTAATAAACGACTATCCTATAGTTTTTTTTATTGAATTATTTATCTCCCTTTTCTAATTTAAATAAATCAAAATATTTGAATTAAGCATAAAGGAATATTCCAATCTACATTTCCTCAAAAATGAATTAGATTTCCTATGTCTAATCTATGTCTAAATTTGTCACAATTAATGCTTTGAAACTTCACGGGAAGTTTTGGAGACAAATTGGAGACAAATTTGGAATTTGATCTCTCAATCCTCTTCCATCAATCCTTCCTCTTCTCTTGCCTAGTGTTTTCATGGGTAGAGACAACCTCCCTCTTTCTCTCAATCTTCTCCATCTCTCTCCATTCAAATCTCCAGATTGAATCCAAGCCTCTCAAAGCTTTCCCTATGCATTTCTACAGCCAGGAAATCTATAAATAAAGCCTCATTGAACCAAGAAAAGGATCCACATAATCAAGCTTTTGTACCCTTACTCTGCAAGAATCCAGGCATCAAGTATCAAGCATCAACATTCAAGCAATTCAACAATCAAGCTTCACAACAATGGTTATCTCTTGGAGCTGCATTTATCTGTTTCACATCAATATCATGCTAGTTTAATTGATTTATCATTTAGCATTATATTATCATCATCTCGTTCTTCAGATAGTCATTTTAACAGCCTTATATGCTTACACAATCTGAGAGCAATTTAGATTTAATAAATCTTTGGAGATAGAGAGCAATAGGACGCTTTCAATTGATTACTTTGTTGAATTGATTCAATTTGTTTAATCATTGATATAATGTCATATTAAGAAGTGTATTTATGTTATTTACCTCATTCCACACTTATAGTCCTCATATGTCACTTGTCATTGTCTCTTTTGGCTAGTTGATCACCTTCATATATATATATAATAGAAAGCTTGGGATGTGGATTACATGCCTTAAGTTGACTCACATGTGACATACTTATTCATGATGTAGTTCAATTCAGAAACATATGACTTGGAATAGGTCTTTCCATGTAAGCTCTCATGTCTTCTTCTACTTTAAAGTAATTTCTCACAACAATGGTGTTAGCAATCGCTTTAAATTGGGGGCATACCTCAACACTCATGTCTCACTGTGTATTTTTCTTTATTCTTGTGATGCGTCATTTTCTTGGTGATATCATTAGGTTTTATTTTCTTCGAGAGTGTGATATTTCTTTGACTTTTCCTCTCTTGGAGACCTTAGGCATGATGTTCCTAAGAAGAGACCTTGCACGAACTAAGAAAAATATCTTTGAACATTCCTTACACTATTTTTCATTTTCAACATCGGTTATATGGCCACCTTGCATAACACACTTTTCTTTCCTATGGATCCATTTTTTTTGTTCATGAGTTCCAAGCATATGAAATGTTTCTATGAAGCTTGAAGTTCAATATTTCTTCATGAGCTCCAAGCATACAAAGTTTTTCTTGTCTCATGAAGCTCAAAGATCATTATTATGTGGCACCTTATCAAAGTTAATAGGAGGTATAGCTTTCATCTAGTTGTATGGGAGTCAGATGACGACACAACTTCCCTTATCCACTCGCGTATGTGGGCACATACCGGTCGTGTGTATCACCCTTTCGAATACTCACCCCATGGATGACTTGAAGTTATGTGGCCTGAGAGTGAGTGTATTCTGGATACTCACCCCATGGATGACTTGAAGTTCCCTAGCCCCAGAGTGAGCGCATTTTTTTCAAAGTTGGATCCACCCATCTTATTATTTTCTTTCTTCTTTATGTCTTTGGCATTGTATGTTTGTGTATCTTTTTTTTCTGTAAATCATACACCTTGTGTGTGTCCTTTTGTGCTCATGTTGGTTTGATGAAGAATCTCAAACTCTAGAGGCTTGGCCACCTCCTTTAATCTTTTTCATCCTTTTTCATCCACATTGGTACACTTAGACCACTATTGAATGTCTACTTTAGTGTGAGTTTGAAGCAAGTTCATCCTCTCACTAAAGTGGGGGCTAAATGTAGTGTGAAAAAATGTTGTGTACATTTTCACACTTAATTGGGAATAATAAATAATAAATTGGACTTGATATCGCCTTGATCTAGTGTTGTGATGAGTTTTACACATCCACATTAGGTCTTGGGCCCTTCTAAAGCTAAATAAACTTAACATTTCCTTAGTTTAATGTTGTAAAGTGTATTTATTGACACCTTCATATTAAATTTAGGAGGCTTGTAAATTAAGTGGACCTAATCTAGTTTTGTAATGTGTTCTACACATTCACATTGGATTTAGGGCCCTTTTTAGCTAAATAGACCTATTTTTTCCCTAATTTTATGTTGTAAAGTGTATTTATTTACACTTTCACATTGGATTTTTGGCCCTATTGTATTTATGACCTTTATATCATCATTAAAAGGCCCCTAAGACCTTATATTATGCATCCCAAGGAATATTTCAATCAAAAACTTGACAACATCAACATATAAACTTAACTTACACACTCCCCAACACTTTAACAATCAAAATAGGCCCTTTGGGACCCATTCACCACTTTGGATGAATGAGTCCCATTTGGCCTATTTTCAAAGTTTGAGTGGGAAAAATTGGGTTTTAAGTTTAAATTTCATTAATGTCATCCTGTGGGATCCAATTGATGGGATATTAGATGGATTTCCTATATAAAAAAGATTTCAAATCATTATTTCATTAATCCTACATGATATCAAGTCAAACAAGCAATATTTAAGCATTCCAAGACTTTACAACATCATTAAGAGAGCATTCAAGATCATTTCTAAGGCATTCGAGGGAAGAATTCTTCATCAATTGTTGCAGCAATTCAAGATCCATTATCATGTAAAGTATATCAAGCATCAAGCATGTTGTTGATCTATTGTTGTGATGTTGCATCTAAGATCCAAGGTCAAGCATTGTTCTTCATCCATTTCAAGATCAAGATCTACATCCTTCATGGCCACTCATGCTATATAGCAAATTTACAAGACATCCTTCAAGGTACCATTGTTCATGTTTCATGTCCTATATTTCATGTTTCATGCTCATTATTTCATCAAATGGGTTAATTACCTAAAAGGGGTTTGACCAAGGAAAACCCCTATCCACTAACAATCAACAAGTTTTCTCCTCTTTACATGTGTGATTGTAGATCTAGGTGTCTTGGAGCTTGAAAGATCCTTGAAGACTAGGTTACAAGCTTGGAGAGATTTGGTGGAATTGTCTCCTCATTTTCAAGGTTGGAATCTTCACTAAAAGGTCACCTACAACCCCGAAATCAGAGTTTCAAATCCAAAAATTTTGAGAAGTAGATTGAGCAAACTGAGAAGAACATATTCAAACCTTGAAGTTCTAGAAAATCCAAACTGGACTCATTCTCCACAAGTGGTGAATGAGTCCCACTATTGGTGTTTTTTAGAAATCTTTGCACATTCAGATACCCCTTTACCCAAAACGTGCTCCTGTGCAAAAATCCATAACTGGGACTGATTCTCCCAGAATGGTGAATGAGTCCCACTAGGTCAAAAAATTTAGAATTTCTAGCATTCCAAGACTCTTTCTAGTCATCTTCAAGTTTCTAGGTGCACACATTTCATCTTACAATTTGTTATTCTATTTTATATGCATTTCAAGGTCATTTAATTTAAGTTTGCATCATATTAGGGTTTTTCATTTCATCTTGCATTTCATTGTCTTTTTCAAGTCTTAACTTGGTGGTGAACCCCTCATTAGTTTATATTCAACCCCTAGGATAGCCCTATTTCAAGATCTCTTTCTCCTTTGCATTGAAATCTCAAGGGTTTGTTCTTGAGTGAAAGTTAGTGAAGATTTTTCTTCTAGGTCCTAAACCCTAGAAGCAAAGCCAAAACCATTTTCCACCTTTCACAATGATGTAATTCTCTTGTTCAATAATTTTTTCCCTAGGATTCTCATAATTTTAACTTATTGGATCTTCTAACACAAAAGTATCTTCTTTACCAATAGGAGAGATATTAAGAGAGGGCCAAATTTGATTGTTATGATTGTTCATGATTTCATCCTTTTTCTCTAAAGTCTCATTCTCTTTTTCCATACTATCTACCCTAGTAGGAGAGCTTTTAGGAGAGTGGAAAACAAGAGGTTCATCACATTCCATGGTTAGGTTTTGTAAAGTAGCTTCATCACAAATAGGGGATGCATCAAGGGAATAACAACTATGAGTGGCATTCTTACCAATGATTGTACTTCTTCATTCAAATAGATCTTTCCAAATGGTAGGAGCATTAGGAAAGGGAGAAACTAGATTCTTATGACTCTCAACAAGTGTATCTTCTAACACCAAACTATCTTCCTTACATCTAGGAGAGATATTACGAGAAGAACAAATTTTATTGTCATGGTTGTCTACAATTACATACCTATGTCCTATAATATAGATTCCCATGTATGAGAGGTAGGATTATCATCTCTCAACCAACATATCCTCCTCACAAATATTATTTTCATGATTTATTGTATCCTCTTTCACTAAAGAATTCTCAAAATTAGGGGGGGTGTTAGGAGATGAATGAAGACTAGGTAAAGTAATGTTAAGGAATGTTTCAATCATCTCATCTTCTTGTTTTATAATTTCTTCCCAAGGGGGAGAAGGAGAGGGACAAATAATACTTTCATGATTCTTAATGATTGTATCTTCTTTCACCAAGATACCTTCATCACTACTAGGAGAGGTATTGGGAGAACAATTATGATTGTCATTATTGTCTATACTTGCATCCTCTTGTGTTATGACATTCTTATAAATCTGATAGATGCTAGGAGGGTAGCCAACATGCTTATCAAAGGTTTTATTTTGTTTTCCTAGATTGTGAGTAGGGAAAATCAAACCATACAAGCCATGTGATACGCTATGAACACTAAATTCTTGAAAAGGAAACATACTAACATGAAAAAGTAAGCTATCTAAATTATGCAATGCTTCTAAAATTTAAACAATTGTCCTATAGATCTGAAGATTGAAATTAAAAAAATTTAAATGATTTTTTTTAAAATGACTACACTAATGGATGATTTGACCTAGATACATAAAATAGAAATTCTTGAAACTTTCCAGATTGATATAGTAGGTTACCAACAAGCCTAGGAAGTTTAGGAAACCATTAAAAAATTTTGAAATGTTGGTTTTTGTAAGCAATTAGCGACCAATATGCTCATCTAGGTGAATGAGTCCCATTTAGGGTTTTTGACAAGTTCAAAAAGTGAAAAACATTCAACACAAAATTCGTAGAAATTGGGAAAAATAACCTGTATAGCAACTAAATCGCCTAGCTAGGCGAATGAGTCCCAGATTAGGGTTTTTACACTAAATTGAGAAAATTTTGAGTTGTGTTTAAGGTTTATAGCTTGTATTTTGTCTTAACTATGTGAAATTATAAAATTTTAATGAAATTGAATTATTTAAGATGCAAAACTATAACCTATATACACTTTTCACTAATGCAATGCTTAGAAGCCCTAAATTAAAATTAACTAATACAAGATCTAAAGCAAAGTTAATGTAAGCTAGATCTAGGACTGAAATTCTCTCCAAATTAGAAATAAGGTGTCAAAAGTTCAGGTTCACCAAAATGAACACAAGGAAATAGGGTTCCACCTTTTAGGAGATGGAACTTAAGGACCCATTTCACTCTAGTTCATTAGGAAACCAAGATCCTTCAACTAAGTGACTCAATTGAGGGAAGGATGGGGTGAGTGAGTGGTTTCCTTAGGTGTGATTAAAAGGGGGGGTTCACCACTACTAAAATTATTAGAAAGAAAGAAATGAAAGCTATATGAAAATCTAGCTATGTGACCTAGAAAATGGAACCTGAAATCCTAATAATAAACTGAGAGAAAAAGAAAGGTACCTAGAAGATCAAAAATGATTAAAAAATTCCTAAAAACCTAAATTTTTTTCTTTTGAGGTGTAATGGGACTCATATGCTAGACTGGGCGATTTAGTCCCAGTATAGGATTTTTGGGCAAGATCTACAATCTCCAAGTGACTAGTCAAAATCTTTTGAAAACTTGTAAAATGGTTGTACTGGGACTCGTAAACCTAGATTGTTGCAAAGTGTCCCAAGAGAAAAAAAAATGAACTAAAACTTTGTGAGCCTTAGAAGATGGATTAAATAAACACTTTCCCACTAGTTTCATGTAAATAGGTTGAATATATTTCTCTAGATCTAAGTTTCCATGAGCCTTGAAAAAATTTTATGACAACTTTGATGACTTTTGTAACTTTTTCAGTTTGGTACTTTTGAAGGCTTCAAATCCACTTTTTCTTCAACCTATAAACCTGCAATCACACAAAGAGAGGGAAAAAAAATGTTTTGTTAGGGAATGGGGGTTTGACTTAGTCAAACCATGTTTTAGTGATCAAACCTTAATGAGAAATGAAGCATGAATGGAATGAAACATGAAACATAAGATGAAACAATATAACCTTGTTTGAAACCTTATTGATCTGCAAACAAGCATGAATTGGCCTCAATGGATGTAGATCTTGATCATTATTCTTGATGAAAGATAATTCATTTGAATACTTTAATTGATCTTGAACATTATATCACAACATTAGCTCAAAACCACATGCATGATGCACTAAATCTTTGACATGATGCTTGAATCTTGAATGCTACTCCAAATACTTGATGATTTTCTCTTGAATGCCTTCTTGAACACTCTCTAATTCTCTATAATTATCTTGTGAAATTTTCGGATGCTTGAATTAAAATTGCTAGGTGAAACTAAGTGAAATAACCTTGTATTTATACTTGTTTATGCCAAATTTCCCAAAATTACACTACTTGAGCCAACATCAGATCTAGGATAGTAAAATCTTGCCAAGAATTTGATTTAAATTAGGTCCTAGTTAAAGTGGGACTCATATGCCAGTTGGGGCATATGAGTCTTAGTGTCTTAAACACAAGACACAAACTCCAAGAAGTTTCCTGTTTAATGTGAAATTTGAAATTAGGTCCCAAGACCTAGGTGGGACCCATATGCCCGAGTTGGTGTATGAGTCCCAAATCACCAAATCTAGAACACGCAATCCAAAAACATGAATTATGATTGGTTATTTGTTAAGTCTTAGGATTATCCACAGAAAGATTTAATTAATTACGCTTGTGGATGCAAAAATAGGACCAAATAAAGCATAAAGAAGCCAAATTTTAATGAAAATGGCCCAAAAATTAATGTGAATATGTAAAACATATTACAACACTAAATTAAGGTATCACTTAGCTCATTTTATCAGTTATTCCCAAATTAAGTGTGAAAAAAGGATACCTTTTCTACACTACAATTCTTATAAAAAATGATTCCATTCTTAAATAAAAGATCAATATGTCTCTAATTTTATATTCATTTCTTCTTGTTTTATATTCATTTATTCTTCTTTGATATGTATATTATTTATATTTATTATTCATTTTATTCAACTACCTTCTCACTTCTCAATGTGATTCCTTCTTATATTCTATATAATATATATTTACACTTATCTTATGTTCTCCTATAAATATCCTCAATTCTAAGTCATTTCTTAGAAAAATTCCATACATAATATAAAATATTATTCTTCCTATATTTGGGTTCACCAGCATACAAGTGGAAATTACATAGCATGTACATGTTAAATACAAAAGTTCTCAAGGTTGACCACTAATTCTCTTCCCATTTCCATACATTTACCCATATATCATTATCAAATTTGATATCAACTTCAATATCAATTTAGTTGAATTAATATAGAAATTCATAAGGTTTTTTTATATCAAATTTGATACTCATATCAAAATTAATATTATTATCAAATGTGATATCAATTTGAATTTTAATATCCATTAAATCAATTTTTATATCAATTTCAATTTTTATATATCCATTATCAAAGTTGATATATTATCAATTATAATATTGAAACTATATGTATCTTGAAGTTGATGGCATAGAATTTTAATTTTTTTTAACACATCTTTGTAAGTTTAAGAAAAATATATGTATCTAGTAAAATAATATACAAGCTAAATTGGTACTATACAAATTTTGAACAATTTCATTAATAGTGTCCAAAACCCATCCCCCCCTCAAAATGATGAAGAAAGTTTTAGAGAAAAATAATCAATCTCCAAACAAAAATATGTTTATTTTAGAATGATCCTCACATTTCCCCTTACATATGATGGTATGTCTCTTCTCTTCAAATTATGGTTAATTTAGTCAAAATCACAAATATGGATTTGGATAGATTTCATTCTTTGAGAGATGAGAGGAGGGAAATTTACTCAAATGGTTTTTTATATAAATAAATACATAATTCTTATATTTCTAAGCAAACACTAGCACCATATTTCATGAAACCTTATACTAATATTCTTATTCTTCCAATCTAAATAAAAATTTAATCAAATAGTGTAGGTAACCTTAAATTTTAGTTAATTTTTCATACTTAAATTTTAGCTAATTTTTCATACTTTTTGCATATGGCCTTTCATCATAAACTACACAACAACCTTGAGTTGTCATTTTATTTTTTTGAGAAAATTGTGGGTTGAGTTTTAGCTGGGTTTAAGACTTTATTATTTTTATATGAGATCATTCTAGGGTGCTAGTGTAGCATGTCACAACAAATAACTACTCCATGTGTCAATCCCTATCAAATTCTGCCATTCCAATTTTGGTTACTTGGGGTCCAACAACCATCATTCATTCTCCAATTCTCCAAAAGGGGATTATTGTAGCAATAGGAGCATTTTGGATATTATAAGAGAAATTGACTAACTAGGGTACCCAGTTTGTATTGAAGACTCAAAGAGAACATTGTGGAGGATATGTTGGTGGTCTATTTAGCATTCCAAACAAGTGTGAATTCCTTTCCATTTTTGAAGGAATTACAATCATCCTTGTTATATTTCTAACACATCCACTTTAGGAGTTGTAGTAGGCGAGGCATTTTTGTATATATTATTATAATAGTACACCTTCCACATATAGATAGGTATGCCACATTTTATGTATAAATATATATATATATATATATATATATATTTTTTAAATCTATAAAAATTAGATTAATTAATAATTTATTACATAAAAAAATAATTTGTGTGTAGTTTCCAAATTGATCAAATATTATAGTGGTTTTTATTTCCTAGTGAGGGTCAAGGATCTTTAATATTGGTCCATCTGATTTCAATGGCTATTCATCTTAGTACACATTATATGATAAAAAATAAAATAACCTTAACCTACATTTCATTATGAAAGGAAATTTGTAGTCGTATAGAACTATTGCCACATAACCTCATGAGAGAAAAACATGTAAACACTTTTTTAGAATCCATAATGTAAAAGAATAGAAAAATATACCATAAAGATGACACAAGATATAACCTAGGAAAACCATCATGAGTGAAAATCCAACCTCCAAAAGCATCAATACTCAATGTATTATATCATGAAGAAAGAGTACAATACACTTGTAGAGTCTCTATGAATACCTTTATAACATCAAGCTCCCTACTTGCACTCCATGTGAACAAGAAAATAAGATTCACTTAACCACACATTTCTCTCCTCACATATGTAACCTACAAGAGATGATCAATATATCCTTAGCAAAGCAAGGCCAGCCTAAATAATTATTCACATTGTTTCTTTTATAGAAGTAATCCTACAAAAACCACCAAGTGCTATTACATAACCTCTGTGACTAATACCATGAGCTTACAAAACCATTTCACTCCTTATAAATTTTTCCTCAATGTGAAAACCAAAATTAAATATTTATTCCAATTTTATATATAAAATATAAAGTGGCCCCAAGAATTTATCACCCATGTAATGCACACATCCTTATATCCCCTAGGTGCACCAAAAATAATATTGGTTTTTATATGATAACATTATGCAAGGTGAACAAAATTCATTTTCTAAACATTCTACCATTGTATAAATTGTACAATGGGTCAAAATTAAATTCAAATATCCAAGGAACAATTTCCCTATAACCAACATGTACCACCAATACATCCAATTACTCCATGTGCTCCATCAAGATACCCACAACAATAACTAAAATGATCACCATATAAAATAATAAATCTCTCATCATCCATCATTCCAATGCATAAAATAAATGTTCCAATCCAAAGATATTATTTACTATCACATAAAATCATAAATCCTACATTAAAATAAAATCAAAACATAAAACTAAATCCAATGGTAACAAATATGATTGAGTAGCTACCAAGAAATAATCACTGTGGCTAAAATAGAAACCACAACTAGTTGCTAACACATTCAACTAACTATACCTATAAACAAATGTATAATCATTATAATAGGAAAACCTCATGCCTCATTCCATAAACATATCCAAAACAATCCACAATCATAATTCCACTATCCTAGAACTCCCACTACATAAACCAAAGGAAAAAATATCCATCCAAAAAACTAAGGGGATAACTCTCAAACCATCCTTTACACTCCTCAAATAAGCCATTGACTCATTCTCATGAGAAGAAAGGGAAAATATAACCCATGCCAATCTATCTTCAAATAATCACCCAAGAACTAACATCTATAGCTCAAAACTCATTTCTATGATAAAATAAAGCATGAAATGAAATGCATCTAAAAAAAACAAAGTTGGCAATACCTATTAGATGATTTACTACCAAGAATACCAAGAGTGGGGAATAATATTTTTCCTCTAGGACACACCAAGCCACAATGACTCTCTCCCCAAAAATATACTCAGTAGGTCCATGCTAAACTCACATTCAACCTAAGTGTAGGCTCCTTAATATTTCTTTCGAAACTCATCAAAAATTAACCATATCAATAAAATATCTACAAGAACAAGAGATTTCCTAGCCTCACCCAAATATAATAGGTATTAAATAGATCATATTATGCCAACCAAAATATAATGTGACACCATAATAACCAAAGTCTCATAATAAAATGATCATACCACTCATCAACTAGATTATCCCAAATCACCACCAAAGCTCCAACTTCATGATCAGTGAAAAAATAGGTAATCTCCATGTTATCATTATATGCATCTCCTCAAAAAAAGATCATATGTATCCTATAAAAATATTCTCTCCCATGAGCATACGCACCATGCCAAAAATATAATGTGTGATAAATATTCCACCATGATAAAATAATACATCCTATAAACCAAGGATCATCTATCAAATTGATAAATTTTAACCAATGCCTCAACCAAATACTCTAGGATTCATTCATTGTATGAAGATGTCAACACTTCAAATATCATGAATATAACCATATATTATCAATAGACTCAATATTTCAATGAACTCTCACTATGTATAATAAATAGGAACCAAAACTCCTCTATGATACCAAAAACCACCACAAAAGATCATCCATCACAAAATAATGAATCTACATAAGTAACAAATCTCCCACTAAATCATGATCCTAATTTATTCATGGAATCATGATAAAAATTCCATAAATGAAGATCACCCATGGTCCTAATACAATCAATGAACTCAAAATCAAGAGCTCCCAAGGGGTAAAGTAAAACCACAATCTCCAAACTAAGAATATACACAACAAAAATATCTCTATCAAGATCTTTTATTGAACTATATAAGAAGTATATCCATGACATCATGATAATCATATCCTAAATAAAGATAATAAACATCACTAACCAATTAAAGAACTCAATTAAAAAATCAAGATATCCCAAAGGGTAAAGTAAAACCATGATCTCAAAAATAAGAGGATACATGATCAACTATAATTAACATATAAAAAATACCATAAATAATATATTTTCATAAAAAATCATATTGTGTCAAAGCCAAAAATGTATAAGAAACCTCCATCAAACCATGATCACCATCAAATTTACCTACATAAAATACCATTGATTCTCACATCTATACCATATAGTCAAAAAATTTAGGTCCCACAATACAAGTGTATCAAGTAACACCATCTCTGTACCTCATAATAACAACCAAATCAATGAACTAATTGACTAAACTAGGCAGTCCAAATAAAATTTGAATCCACACTAAAATATCTATGGGTATAGACAACCCACATTTGATTTATATATTTAACTTGAAAATATCAATAGCCTACAACACTAAATAATTCATAGATGTCACAATAAACCATTAACATTCAACAATACATTGCTAACCATGTCAAATAGGGATAGCCACAGATAAAATTGTAAGTTTTCTATGAACCAAATCGCCACTAGATTTGATTTTACATAAACTCATAAATTACCATAGTCAAAAGAATCAATAATAATAGATCAAATAAAATTATTATTGAAAAATGACATAACAACATCTACAAACTTTATCCACTAAAAATTTCTTATAATATGCTCTCCATCACCTATAATAAGTCCAAAATTAGGCATTATATGCACAATATATGACATTTCCAAGAAAGAAATTTTAAATTAGCTTCTAATTAGAAAATTTCATCCAAAATGGAAAAATATGGAAAAACAAGTGACAACATAATATAGTGCTCAAAAAGAGATTTTTTTAAACTACCAAAATACAAAAATTTGACTCATGAGGTGAAAGTTATGGCCTCTAGAAAAAAAAAATCTCCTTAAGGAAAAATCCAAAGGAAATTGGTGGTTGCTAGGTGGTGAGTTACTATGAAAACAAGATAAATGATATGCACTCAAAATGAAACCAATTTAAGCTAGATCTAATGAAATGAATGAAACAGGAAATCAACAAATTGAAATAGAGATCTGATAGAAGCAAACAAAAACACATAAATGAAGTTTTTAATGTTGTAAAATGTAGATTCAGATCTAACTCAGGACTGATACACCCAGGTGGGTGAATGAGTCCTAATTAGGGTTTCTAGAAGGTTCATATAGTGAAAAATAGATATCATAGAATACCCAAAAATCTGGAAAAACAAACTGTATAGGGACTAAATCGCCCAGGTGGGTTAATGAGTCCCAAATTAGGATTTTTAAACAAAATTTAGTAAATTATGAGTTAATTTTAAGGTTTCTACGTTGTATTTTCAAATGACTATTTATAAGTACAATTTTCCAATGAAATTTAATGATGCAAGATGCAAAAATGCAACCTATATGCACTTTTCACTAATGCAATGATTTAGAAGCCATAAATGCAATTCAACTAATGCAAATCTAATTCAAAGTTAATTCAACCTAGATCTAGGACTACAATGTTCTCTAAATCATAAATTCAAGGGTTCAAAGGTTGGGTTCACCAAAATGAACACAAGGGAAATAAGGTGTCCACATTTTTGGGAGGTGGAACTTTAGGACCTATTTCACACTTTAGTTCTTAGGAAACCAAGATCCCTCAACCAAGTGACTCAATTGAGGGAAGGAATAGGGTATTCCTTGTGTGATTAAACAAGGGTTCACCATTAAAATTATGTTTCAAAGGAGAAATACAAACACTCGTGCACAAAACCCTAGAAACTTAAAGACATGAAAGCATTAAATCAAATTGACAACCATGAATGAAACGAAAAGAACATGGATAAATGATGGAGTCCAAGAAAGGTATGCAACACTAAAAATCTATTGTTTGAAGCTCACTAGGACTAATACACCGAATTGGGCGATTTTGTCCTACTACAAGAATTTGGGCAGAATCTGGAATCTTCTGGTGACTGTTCAAGATCTATAGAAAGCTGACAAAAAGGGTTGTACTGGGACTCATACGACCAGAGGAGTGATTTATTCCTATTATTAGGGTTTTATTGATATTATTGTAGCCTCTAGTGATCTTTTTTAGCTTTCATCTTTTTCGATCTTCAAGTTTGAAACTCTAAATTCGGGCCTATAGGTGAGTTTCCATGAAGATGACAACTTATTGACAACTTTGACAATTTTTTCAACTTTGTTTTCAAAGGATCTTCAAGCTCCAAATCACCTAGATCTATAATCATGCATGAAGAGGGGAATTTTTTTTTGTGTTAGGGAATAGGAGTTTTCCTTGGTCAAACCCCATTTTGGTAATTAAACCTTGAAATGAAATAGAATAACATGAAGGAATGATGAATGAATAAATGAAATGTTGAAACTCACCAAGCCCTTGAAATAAAGGTTGCAAAATTGTGTGAAATGGCTAGCATGAATGTGTATCTTTACTCTTGATTGAATTCTTAGAGGTTTATCTTGAATTCTTGCTTGAATCATGAAACCTACATCACAAATGTTAGCTCAAAAATACACATGATGCATGAAGACTTTGACATGATCCTTGAATCTTGAATGCTGCTCCAAGTGCTTGATTATTTTCTCTTGAATACTCTTGATCTCATAGACTTGCTCTCATGAAAATTTATTTGATTACTAGATTTCTTGTTAGGAGATATTATGTGAAATAGCCTTGTATTTTTACTTTTTTATGCCAAATTTCTCAAAATTACAACACAAGCCGACATCATATTTAGGATAATAAAATCCCACCAAGAATTTGATTTGAAATAGGTCTAGATAAGTTAAAGTAGGACTCATATGCCAGGTTGGGTGTATGAGTCCCAATGGCTTAAACCTGGGACATAAACTCCAAGATGTATTAAGTTCAATGCAAAATTTAAAATTAGGTCTCGAGACCTAGGTGGAACCCATATGCCCAAGGTGGCATATGAGTCCTAGATCACTAGATCTAGAACACATAACCTCAAACATTAGATTATGATTTTCCATTTGTTAAATGTTGGGATTATCCTCAGAAAAATGCATTAAATAAGGCTTATGGATGCAAAATAGAACCAATCAAAGCATACATAAACCACATTTTGAACAAGGAGGGCCCAAACAAGTGTGAAAATGTAAAGGGATAATTTTTTCTACACTATAGAGCTAATTTTAAAAGAAGTTAAATAAATAGGTTTTTGAAATGCATCAAGATAAAGCCATTGGTTTGGATGGTTTCCAACCCTCTTCTACCAAGAATTTTGGATGTCATTAGAGATGAGGTTTTAAAAGTGGTTGAAAATTTTAGAATTGCGAAAAACCACAAGCCATAGGATTAGACAATGAACAAAGACACCTTCCACGCAAGAGATCTACAAACAATATGTGCAATATTCCTCAACAAGAAAAAGCTACAGAAGAACCTGAAGAAACTTCAAGGAAAAAAAAGTCCTCAAAGGTTGAGAGTTCAAGCGTAAATCTACATATAGATAATATAGTGAGGTTTGAGTGCTATATAGGAGAAAACCTAATAATTTCTCACTTCAGTTAATAAAAAAACACATAGTTAATTGAATAAAGAACTCCTAAGTTTATCTTAAGTGCATGAGAATAAATTAGAATAATAATCTTAATTAAAGGTTAATTAATTATTAGCTAATGCATGATTAATCTAACACCCCCCTTAAGATGAACTTAGGGAGTAGCTAAAAAACCTAAAAAGAGAATGCATGATGGATCCCAACAAACAAGGCCTAGTGAGGTACCATGTACAAACAAAAGATCTCTCACAATTGGAGAAAGGGAGAAAACCATAGTGGGAGAAAACTCCTCTCCAAAAGAGAGAAAGATGAATGAAGGACTAAAAAATCCTCCAAATAAAGGTGTGAAGGACTGAGAAGCCTCCAACCAAAACAAAGTCCTGAAAAGAGGAACATGTAGAACATCATTGAATCAAAAAGAAACTATAGACTGTTGTTGAAAGATGACTGATATGGTGTTGAAATGAAGAACCTCTAGAAATAGGAACACAAGAGTACCCATATGGTAAATTATCCATCTCACTGAAATGCTTGTAACTAGTTGTTGATGTACACTACATCTAAAAGTACATAGGAACAAGAACTAGATACGTAGATCACTCCAACATGAAACCAAGTAAGAATTAGCACCAATAGTAGAAACCCCCCATAATGTTAAAAAAGTAGAGCCATGACAAGTACATTGAAACTCTCTAAAACCAAGTAGTGCATGTAAGAGAAACAACCTACAAATAAAAGGGTGTGCAAGCTAAGGCACACACACATGAGGAAAGAATCAATAGGATTCACTACTATCGTAGAAGGGACACTCACTTGAAAAAGGTGTGATGGAAAACCAAAGGAAAAAATCAACCCCCCCATGACACTTTATATCATAGTGTTAATACAAAAGACACAATAAGATGTGCAAAATCCCCAAAAATTATACACTAAAACATGACAATTTATCTCAATGCATCTACATAATAAGAAGTGCATAAAAAGAGATTTCTACAATGTCCATATAGGACAGAATACTAAAAATATATATAGAACAACCAAAAACAAGTCATCCCATGCAAACAAAAAGTTTCCAAGAGCTAAAGTGTCCAAGTAATTCACCAGTGTGTGAAAACACAAAAAATGAATAAAATATACCTAGACAAAAATATGGAAAAAGTACATGGATGGTTGTGAAGAGCTCTGAAAGACGGTTCCAATGTTGCTATAATCGTGAAAAATGAAGAATCTAGTCAAAAGTGATGACCTCAGAATTGAAAACAACACATCTAACTTCAACAAGCTATAGAATGCACCAGCAACAAGAACTAAGAATAAAACTAGCACTACTAGATAGAGCTTGGAACTAGCTTTTCAATGACATCTTGTTCGCCCAATTTTGATACTTGAGCGAAAAGTTATGCCAATTTTCTCAAATTTACCTATTTTGCAAAAAAAAAAAACAAATTTTTTTAGCCCCATAGGGGTTGGGCACTAGTTGCTCATATGACCCTAGGGTGGTGATTTTTCTTTCTTTAAAAAAATTAAAAAATTATAAAAAATAACAAAAAAAGATCAAAGAAGATTTCAAATTTCCTCCTGTAACCCTAGTTGAAGAAAAAACCTCATAAATCAAGAAGGGGTTTGTTGAAGGGTGAACCCACAATAATGGGTTATAATTATTTGGACGAAGGGAAACTAGAAATGTACATAAAAAAATCGCTAAGGTGGTTTGAATGAAGGGGGGCCTTCTAATGAGGGGGGTTCATGGAGACTTTAAAGTTTTTAAATTAAAAAAAAAAAAACCAAAGGCTTCATTTGAACCATACCTTCACTCGAACGCCTTATTTTTCCCTCTAATTTTAGAGACAATGCCCTATTTTTCCCTCTAAAATTTTAGGGATGAGATTAATCCAGGTCTTTTTCACAAGCAAGGTCATTTTCACAAGATTTTCAGCTAAGAGGGCGAGGTCATTTCTGCCAATTCACGAACTAGGTGAGGCCATTTCTAGCGCATTCAAGAATTGGGCATTTATGCAATGGACATGCATCGAGGTAAGACTGGCTGTGAGATTGTAAAATAGAACAAAAAATTTGGCACTTTTATGCAATAGACATGTGTGGTGATTCATGTGTGCAATTTTATCCTTTGAGCCTTTGAATGGTTAGGATTATTGATTATGTACAATTATTCTTGGATTGTGATTTTCTTATGACTTTTCTATTTTACAATTGTTTGTGTGACAAGCTTTGTTGTGAATGTACACTATAATCATTTATAGAAGTTTTTGTGAAGTGAGTTTTGAGAATCACCATTTACCAATCAATTTATTCATATGCTTCTATATCAGAATTTTTTTGGCCACATAACAGTTTTGAATATGTGTTGAGTATTTCATTCAAGTGGTTTGAAAATTTATTTTCCTATAAAATCCGATACATGGAATTCTATTTTTAACAATGTAATAGTTAAGGTGAAATTCCCTTCCTTTCACGTGTGGATTTTCACAATTAAGAGTTTTTGAAAACCATTTTGGATGCAAGGAGAAATTTTTGGTGTATAGTTTAAAAAATATTAAGACTAAATATATGTTTATTCTTTGATTTTTTCTTTGACCAAGAATAATCCTAGCATCCTCAAGGTAGCATTATAGTTAATGGATAAGTGCCATAATCTTTAATCATGTTGTCTAGATTAACCAACAAATTTAACTCTTGTTGTAGTGCAGACTCTAAAGTATTATAGATGATAGTACTGGTGGGGGAAGTGGAGGGGGAAAAAGACAATTTTTCACACATGAACACCTGTTTCAGTACATAATCTATTTTTGAGGCTTGAGGAAACATTGAACAAATTGTAAATATGCCCTAAAAAATGGTCATGTTGCATTGTGGTTTTAGCCTTGTGCAATGTTCTGCAACTAGTCCCAAAATGTGGTTGTGATTGTAAGGGGGATTCTGATGCAATAGAGAAATAAACCACTTTGCACTAATCAATTCTCATTGTGAATAATTTTTTATCCTATAAAAATGAAATTGACCCTTCAAATTGTGTTTCTTGCAATCAATTTTTTCCCTCAAAATGCTCCCTTACAGATGTCATTTGACACATAGTTACTTTGAAATATCTAAAGTAGCAGGGCATATTTTTCTACCCCTTCCCAACCTTCGCCCATCACTACCCACTACCCTAACTGAAATTTTTGGCTTTAGGGAAGACATTTATCTTTTGTAATTTTTATTTTCTCGAAATTACATGGGACCATCTTCAACAATAAAATAGTCCCATCCTTGGGAGCTATGACTCATACTGAAAATAGGTATGTTTGGTTTCACTTTCATACTCTAAATTAGTGTACTGGTTGGTTTGTTTCCTTAAAAACCATCAACCTTTTATGATGTGGTTATTTTCTAAATATAAGGATTGATAGGTTGGCATTACCATCACACACCAACGTCTTGTTACACAATACAACTATTAGATATGCTTCTTGCTTGGCCCTCAGATTGATGTGTAAGAGGATGTGTAATTGTTATAGGATGTATGAGAATTAGCATACATGTGTATTTTTCTTACACGTGTATATTGACATGCCATAAATATTATAATTGTCTTCTTAATGCAGAGATTTTCAAAATTTTCATGAATCAGTCTGTAGACCTTTGAAATTTTTGTCACATCCAAAGAAGTAAATTAGTATTCAGTATTTAGACCAACGCCTTTGTGTCTTTCCTCAATAAACACAAGCAATAAGAATTTTTTTATTTGTTCTAAAATTTTATTGGGGTCCAAGGCCAAAGGGCATTATGCGTGCTTCAATGTATTTTTGTTGGTGTTTTTATGCCTTTATAATTGTATTTTTGTCTCAAGATTATTTGGACCTTAGTCATTTATTGGAACCTAGGTCATATGAAGACTTTCAAGATTCAAGAGATTCCTTCTAGAATCAACTGTGTATGTTTTTTAACTTATGTGTTCAATTTTCACCATTAGAATAGAATATTATATAGATATAAACATGTTTATAAAATTATATATACATTTATCAGGTTTCATTATTTATATATAAATATGTTTATACTTGTATATTCATATTTATACACATATAAATCTTATTCTTATCACTTTCTTTTATTCTTGTTTTTCCAATCCCTCTTACTCATAAGTGTCCCTCGTTCTCTGGTCCTTTGGTCACTTCCAACCCTTCCTCATTTTAAGACTATGTCTACAATCCAATTATTCACTATACTCTTCCTGATAATGGATCATTGATTGTGATCTGAAATATCAATTTAAAAACATACACAGTTGAACTGGTACTCTACCAATTATATTTATGGTAATGCAACACAGACCATTTTCTAATACACGTTCTATTTTTCATTTTATCTATTATATTCAGGAGTTCAATTATTATTGGTTAATATTAGTTGGTACTCTTACCAATTATATTAATAATAATGAAACAAAAGTTATTTTCTTATACACTTTTTGTTTGTTGATTTATCTATAATATTTAGGATTACAAGTGTGACAGTATTCATCTTCACAAGAATTTTGTATCCCTATTTTTTAATCAGCGAACACTTGTTCTTAATTGGTAGAATATTCTCTCAACCTTTCAGGGATTGAAACAACTAGCATTTTGTTCAATTTTCACTTCTTTGAGCATGCTTTATATAATTAAATGAATGTGAGATGGTCTAATTTTCATTCTTGTACAAACATAGCCATCTACCACAAGCTGAATGTGTCCTTGTGACAAAACATATTCTCCTAGTTTCTAAAACAGATTGCATGGCTTTATTCCATTTATCATAAACTAAAAGAAATGGATTTTTTCTATTTTCAATACAAACTAATAAAATTTTAAGAAAATTTGGTTAGATTGAACCCTTCATTTATTTTATTGAGAGTTAGTGTGAATACATAAGCTTGTTTGGATATTCCTAATTATAGTATTTATTTTATCAAATTATATTTTTATCATATGTTTACATCAATTCTTGAGCAGGTGGTTAAAGTGCTATTTAGTGGTATAATCTATGTGCACAAGGCAACAATCAATTGGTGTAAGTGTTGTAATTTATCCTTATACACAATACTATTTTTTTTCCTCATAAAAAATTAGAAATTGTTATGGAATACTAACACACACACTCCTTGTTAATCCCTCCCTATCTCTATCTATATCTCTATCTATCTTTCCCCTCTTTATCTTTTTCTCCTTCTCTCTATTACTTTTTTGTACCAATTTCTTTCACAAGCTTTTCCCCCTCTCTCTTTCCACCTCGCCATCTCTCTATATCTCTTCTCCTCTCCCCCTCTTCTCTCTCTCCTTCCTTTACCTATATCTCTTCCTCTCCCTCCTCTTCTCTCTCTCTCTCCTTCCACCTATATATCTCCCTCTCTCCCACTACCTATCTCTCTTCCTTTCTCTCCCTCCCCCTCTCTATCTCTCTCCCCATATATCCCTCCCTTCCCCCTCCCTCCCTATCCCCATATCTATCTCTCTATCTCTACCTCTATCTGCCTTTATCTTCCCATATATCTCATCTCTCTCTTTATTTTCCCATATATCTTTATATCTCCCTCTTTATGTTCCCCTCTCTATCTCTTTTTCTCTATCTCCTAGTATCTATCTCCCTCTCTCTATATTTCCTTATATCTCTATTTCTCTCACTCTATCTCTCCCTCTTTCTATTCCTTATCTCTTCTCTCTTTATCTTTCTATCCCTTATCTCTCTCTCTCTCCCTCTCTCCCTATTGCAAACATATCATAGGCCTATTGGTAATGGATATTGATTATATTCCTAATTTAGATGTTTTGTTTAAGTGGATGCATAGTTGGTTTGAAGCTATCACTTCTATATTCATACATTTGTTTCACAAATGACATCCTTTTTTAAATGGCCTACCAATTGATCCTCCATGTAACACATAAATATATGTAAAAAAACACCAAAATTTTCCAAATCCTTCCACATCTCTTCGGTACACCCATTGCACACCAAGGTGCAATTGCTAGTCACTAATCCCAATAATTTAAATCTCAAGAGTAAGTTAAGAAATATGTATGTTAATGAAGAACATATTAATGCTAAAAACCAATTACAAATGAAACCAAGAGATTTATTATCAATGATTAACCTATAACTTACAACCCCAATTCTAAATTGAAATGTGAATTTAACATTTTCAAATATTACCCATATCAACCTTACATATAAATGTAAGACAGGGGGATCAACCACTACAAGGCTCCAGGTCACGAAAGGCCAAGAGCAGAAAGGCTTCCCTAACTTACCTTAGCTAAAGGAATGTTAGGATGAACAAGATGAGAATGATAAGGATTATGAAGTCCTTCGACCACTCTACAATCTTGAGAACTAGAAAGAGACTAGACGAGTCGACCTTCAAAGTAAACTTTGTGTCTTAAGTAGCTCTTTGTCTGAGGAAAGAAGTGTGATTCTAGGATGACAACATAGTGTGCTGGTGTCTCACAGGTGTGCTGGTGTCTATACGACCAAAGAACCAGAAAGATGAGATTAAAATTCTAAAAGAGAGACTAGCAGCCTAGTTTAGAGATCTATGAAGTGATAGATTGAGATTAAGGAAGGTGAAATGTAAAGACGGATGTGATAAAGGAAGTATATTACCACAAGGGTAACGAAGATGATCTCGCACAATAGTCTCCTCGCCAACTTGCCCCAGGACTTCCCCACATGTACACAAAAAAGAGGGAAAATTTTGGGGTTATTTAGGAGCCTGCCTCAGTCAGACCCCTATTTTGGTGTTTCCACGTCCACAAAGAGCCAAGTTTTCAATGATAGGAATAAAGATAAAGAAAGGAAATACAAGCTACGTAAACACAAAATGGTACAAACAGTATGTTCTTACTCAACCAAAGGCAGTAGAAGAGATTAGAGGAGCTTACCACCTTCATCAAAAGCACTCAATTCTTGTGGAGGAGAAGAGTGAGGAACTCAAGCCTCTGTCATCGTGGTGTTTTTCATGTGCTCACACTATTGGAGTGATGGAGTAGTGGATTGTTGTAATGGAGTGAAAAGTGTTACTACAAAGCTAATGAATGCTTGAAAAGAGTGGAGAGAAGTGTGAAGAGATGGATTCAATATCTTGCCAAACTCTATCCAAACTTCTGTTGAAGAGAGCAATGGATGAGAGAGTGAAGATTATGAAGGAAAGGATGAAAAATGGTCATATTTGGGTCAGCTAGCTAAACAGGGATGCTACTCTTCGACTTCCAATCAAAAATGTAATGCCTTTGTAGTCTCCAGTCACAGGAATCTTCCAGGGACATAAGTGCGTCGCATGGGTGTCCCCGAAAGAAACATCCCCACTGACACACAAAACACATGCCAAGTGTGATGAAAGCAGCGGGCTTAAGTGGAATTAAGCCTCTGCCTTAGGTTTTCTAAAGTGCAAGGGGGTAAAATGGAATTTGCATTAGGGGTGAAAATTCAAGTTTATACATTTTTCCCCCACTTTAGCGAGCATGAGTAGTGATGAGTGCTTCAATAAAGTAGATTAGTAAGAAGTAGAAAGGTAAGAAATGTATACCTAAACCAACGAGGCAGCAGAGCACAGTCTGGAAAACTAGAAAGCACATGAGAGGGCTTCATAGCTCCACATAACTCATGAAGTTGAAAAAAGAAAGTGCCTTACAGACCCATAGACCTCCAAGGAAGGTATCCTCCAAGAACTCTCACATGAAGGAAACCAAGAAAGAACCTTATAGACCCGCAAAACCTCAAGGAAGGTATCCTCCAAGAACTCTCACATGAAGGAAACCAAGAAAGTGCCTTACAGACCTACAGACCTACAAGGAAGATATCCTTCAAGAACTCTTACATGAAGGAAACAAATAAAGAACCTTACAGACCCACAAACCTACAAGGAAGGTATCCTCCAAGAACTCTCACATGAAGGAAACCAAGAAAGCACCTTACAGACTCACAAACCGGTAAGGAAGGTATCCTCCAAGAACTCTCACATGAAGGAAACCAAGAAAGTGCCTTACAGACCCACATACCTACAAGGAAAGTATCCTCCAAGAACTCTCACATGAAGGAAACCAAGAAAGGGGACTCCATAGAGTCAGAGAGGGCAACATGTTTACCCACAGACATAACATGTCAGGAAGCGGCCTTGCAGGCCAGTGAACAGATAGTCACACGGACCATCACTAAGTTGTAATACTTTCAAAGGGCTCCCTCAGGAACCCTTCAAAAGGGAGGAGGGTCCACTCAAGGGATGCACTATTTGAAGGGTGAAGTCTAGTCGGGCTTCCCCCAAGCTAGATGTGTAGAAGTAAGACTGGTCGAGTTCGGTTGCCCCCGAGCTAGATGTGAGGATGTGAAACTAGTCTAGTCGGGCTACCACTGGACTAGATGCCAAGATGGGAAACCAGTCTAGTCAGGCTACCCCCGAGCTAGATGCCATAGAACTTATTGAAATCTTTTGAAGGGGTCCCTTGGGAACCCAACATGAGAGGAAGGGGTCCACTCAAGGGACACACTCATTCAAAAACCAATTTCTTCTTTCTCAAATCAATTTGTCATCAAGGAATCCTTTTGAAATATGTTCACTTCATCAAAGAATTCAAAAGGAAGGACATGCACTCATGCGAGGGGAAGACTAAGACCATTCTCACTTCAGAGGAGGGTTTCCAAGTCCTTTCTTTATGAACCCATGATGAAGGAAACACGTTTCATTAGGGTTTCAAGTTGAGAATGCAACTCTAATAAAGAAGTGTGTGAGGGGTCTTCGAGGAAAGATTCATTTCGAAACAAATGAATTTTATAAAGACCAAGCAATGTAGAAGCAACGTTTTCACACATGAAAGTGACAAATCAAGCAAAGAAGAGAGAAAGATAAAGAGAAAACTAAAAGGACGGAGATCACACAAAAAGGGCATAGGGGGATCTAGTTTCGTGGGGTCAGATCTGCCTTTATTTGTATTTAGTAGGTAATGCGGCACAAGGAAAATGATCATCAATCACCAACCAGATCAGGAAGAATGCACGAAAGACAAAGTAAGAAATTAAAAAATTGGGTCAACATGGAAGGAGGCTTGAATTCTCCCAACACTTTGCATCATCCCCAATTTATCAAAAGTCAACCACAAACATGGAAGAATAGAGATACATATAAAGGAAATTTTATGACATAATCACCATGCCTATTTCCAAGCACAACAGGGGTGACGAGGGTCATCCAAGCACACATAGCATGATCACGGGGGAACTCATCACAACACACACACACACACATCTAATCTAAAGATCAAGAAGAGGGTCTCCCCCTAACACTAGTCAACCAAGAGGTCATCAGCTTCCCACTCTAAATCATCATAGGGGGAAGGATGATGAGCCTACAATGGTGTAATGTTAAGGGGAGGAGCTTCTGAACCTCCCACAACAAGGGCCAAGGCAAAGGGACCTATGAGGTCTTTGTCACTCAACTCTTATGGGTCTAAGGTCAGCAACTTTGCAAAGATTACTGAAAAGGTTAGAAATTCATCCACTAAGTTAAACATACACTTGACGAGAGTGCCATGTTTCACCTCGATGGATGGAGAAGTTTGCACCCGAGGTTCACTATTGGGATCACAGAGAGACTCGGGAGCGGTGAAAAACTTGGGGGAGGTAGGAGTTGGTTTTGTCACTAGGACAAAACAAGTTAGCATGGGGCCACCTTTCAAAAGAGGTGGGCTCTACTTATGTCCTCCATTACTAGAGGGGACATGCTATACCTTCTTCTTCATTGAAGGAGGTGAACTCCCCACAAAAAAAGCAAGGTGGGTAGACGAGGATAGAACCTCAGTGGGTACAACTGAAGTATTAACCATATCCATGAGCTTTGGGAAAGGTGAGACATCTAGAATAGAAGTCAGCAAAGGTAGTTCTATAGAAGGAGTGATAAAGACCTACACCTTTTTAGGCACATGTGCACTCACAACAGGAGCTGAAAGAGATTCAAAACTAGTTAGATTAGAGAAAGAAGAGGGGAGAGAGGAGGACACAACATGAGAGTTTGTCTTCTCTTCCTCCTTCTTCCATGAGGAGGCTTGCTCAACCAGGAGAGCCTTTTGTTGATGCTTGCGTTCAAATGCAAGGTGGTTCCTATGACTCTTCAAACCAGAAGTTGGAGTTTGGGAAGGAAAGGGAGGATTCTGCTCAGCCATGAGAGTGTCCTCCATGGTTGTTTCTAGTGGAAGAATAGACTCCTAAATGTGAGCAGAGTGAATAGGTTCAGAAATGGAGGGAGGAATCGACTCTACCACCTTAGAGGTGGATCCTTTTATGTTCGGGGGAACAGGAAGAGATCAAGGAGAAAATTCTCTCTACGCGCCTTTCCTTCTGCCATACAAATAATACCAGGGTCCTAGGGACCCATTAGGGAGATCTGATATCCTGATCTTGGGCCTTCACCAAGGAGGCATCATCAGACTCAGTAGGTAGAACCTGGGCTTGTTCATCCAATACTCTTCCCAAGAGAGAGGAGTAGACGAGTTAGCCTGAGAGGGAGCGAGCTTCTCCTTTCCCCTTTGGGAGGAGGAGGTAGCAGGCTGCTCAACCATAGGAAGGGTCAACTTTGGATATCCCTTGCCCCCAATCTCGTACTTCACATAGTTCTTGTAAATTAGGTTTTTTATTTGTGGGAGCAGACCGACGAGAGAGGGCCAAAAGCGATCCAACGAGTATCCCCAATAGGATACCACAAGCTGATATGTAGTATCATGCACCATGTGCATGACACCCTCATGGGAAAACTTAAGGAATTTATGGATTACAAAGGAGATCCCATTCATGGAAGCCAACCAAGGCATGCCTAGCTTCACTCTAAATAGGTTTGACTCGGTAATAACATCGAAGACCGTGTCTACGTTCCTGGGTCCAACCAGGATGAACAACGTTATCGATTCATAAGTTTTAAGAGAAATTCCATCATGCATATGGATGGTGGATTTCAATTTTTTGTACTCCTCCCTTTGTAGGGAATTTAAAAGTAATGTCTCCTCCATTATGACATTCACTCTACTCGTGCGATCAACTAAGACACCTGTCACAATTTTACCATTGAGGTGAGTGGGAATATATAGCAGAGAAGGTTTTCTATTGGCCGGAATGTCCTGCGAGGTAAATGCTACATCTGGCAAGCCGATCACAAGATGAGGAGGGAAAGTAATAGTGACCATATTAATGTATGCCTCAGGGCAAGAAACAGAATTTGAGGGATCGATAATCATGTTGGCAGAGTGTGACAGAAATAGGTTCGTGTATATTTTCAAGTCACCATTATCTTTCACCACTGATTTGTTCATGTTTTGTTTACTCCCATCATTACAAATAGTATCGTCCTTGATGTGGTCTTGTATCTCATGATGTAGGTGCATGCAACATTCGGTATCATGTATGTTGACTCGATGGTACTAACAATATGTGTTTTCCTCATACCAGTTAGGATACAGTTCCCTAACTAGTTTAGGGGGTAGTAGAGTAAGGATCTTATCCTTCACCAACTTTTGCAAGATGGAAGAATAAGATTCTTATAGTTTCATAAACTTTCGATCACGTATGAGGCCATTGTTATCCATAGTAGCTACTACATTTGCAATAGCTTTACCTCTTCTAGAGATTGATACGATAGATCTCCCTTTAGAATGGGACCGCGAGGGAGGACCCCCGAACTGAACCACTATTTGTTGATACTCTTGTAAAGCCACACACAGATGTGTGAAAGAAGGATACTTCATGAGGGTGAATTTATCTTGCCAATGTCTTGATAAATTATCTATGAAGACCTTTTGTACATCAGACTCAGGTAACAGATACAAGATCTATGAGAAGAGAACTTGGTATCACACTATAAATTTTGTAACCTTCTCATTGTCCCCTTTCTTGCACTGAACAAGGTTGGAGAAGGTCATTTTTGGTCTGATATTGGCTTGGAACTATTGCAAGAACTGGTTCACAAGCTGATCAAATGTGAAGATGGAATTATCAGGCAAAGAATAGTACTAATCTAGTGTTGTATCTTTTAGGGATCGGGGAAATAGTTTCTCCATCAACGCATCAGGATGGAAGAAGTCAGTGCACAAGGTGTTGAAGATGGATACGTGTGTTTGTAGGTCCCCTTTACCACCATATTTTTTGAATTTTGGAATCTCCATCCCTTGCAAGAAATGAGTGTTTAGGATTGTGACTGACAGTGGGATATTGCAAAAGAAATGCTAGAAGATAGGTTGGGCTAAGGCTTGGGACAAGTTTTCTAGCTGACTCTGCATCTCCCCCATATTCTGAAGAAGGGTATGCAAGATAGGGTCATTAGAAGACAAAGGGCCACTGAAACCACCACCAAAGCTAGCGCCTTGACTGCCATTGTGACTACCGCAAGAGCCACTACCTAGACTACCACTGTGACTACCACTAGAGTTACACCAATACCACCACCACTGGTGTGACCTCCACCGAAGCCATCACCACTTCCAAGGACACCACCTTTACCTCCACCAAAACCACCTTTGCTAAGGTCACCTCCACTTCCAAATTTTCCATGACCAAAGCCTCCACCACTGGAGGTGATGGGAGGGGTGAAGCAGAAACCCAAAGGGTTTCTATTCACTTTGAAGGTTTCAATTTTTGAAAGCGAGGGGAACACTGACCGAAAGGACTGCGTCAGCCATGTATACAGACATAGGAGGCATCGAAATCTCTAGCTATCTCTCAAGTTTCTCAAAGAGGTCACCTTGTGTCATGTGACTATGACTCGAGGGGCACATTCTTTGTCCAAACTAGCTAGACTAGCTAAAAGCTATACACATCTCATCCTTTTCCACCACATGGCTTATTTCACTGATAACCTTAGCAGCCTTGACCATCTTTTAGTTCCCTTCCAAGTGATTTTATAGTGCACCCAACCCTTTATCGAGGTTGATGACATATTTGGAGGGGACACAGATGGCCTCATGCTCATCTATGGGTGAGGAGGTTTGTGATGTAGGAGGGGTAGGGATGTAATCAATTTCATCAAGAAACCTAGGTTTGCCTCATGCTACATGCTCCTGTGTAGATAGACCAACCATAGGACCAAAGAAAAGGTTGGTAGTGAAACTAGAGGAGACCTTCATCTTTTCCATCAAAACGTGTTGTAGAATTCTTCTAAAAATATGCCCAGAGGTCATAGACTGGGTTGTGACACTAATAAACCTTCAAAACATGCCAATGTGCAATGACCAAAAGGTATAAGAGAAAAATTCCTAAGTGCCGACAAATGGATAGACGTTGGTTCACATTAGGTTCACCAAAAATGTAAGAGAGGGGGACCAACCACTACAAGGTTGTAGGTCACAAAAGGCCAAGAGTGGAAAGGCTGCCCTAACTTACCTTAGTTAAAGGAATGTTAGGATGAATAGAATGAGGATGATGAGGATTATGAATTCCTTTGACCACTCTACAATCCCAAGAACTGGAAAGAGACTAGAGAAGTCGACCTTTAGAGTCAACTCTACGTCTCAAGTAGCTCTTTGTTTGAGGGCAAAAGTGTGGTTCTAGGATGACAGTGCGGTATACTGGAATCTGTATGACCAAAGAACCAAAAAGATGAGATCCAAACTCTAAAGGAGAGAGTAGCAGCCTAGTTTAGAGGTCTCTAAAGTGATAGATTGAGATTAAGGAAAGTGAAATGTAAAGAAAAATGTGATAAAGGAAGTATATTACCACAAGGGTGATGAAGACAATCTCGTACAATAGTCCCCTCAACAGCTTGCTCCAGGAATTCTCCACCTGCACACAACAAAGAGGGAAAATTTTGGGGCTTTTTAGGGGCCTACCTAAGTTAGACCCCCATTTTGGTGTTTCCACCTCCATGGACAGCCAAGTTTGCAACGATAGGAATAAGGATAAAGAAAGGAAATACAAGCTACGTAAACACAAATCACTACAAACAGTATGTGCTTACTCAACCAAAGGCAATAGAAGAGATTAGAGGAGCTTACCACCTCCGTCCAAAGTGCTCAAGGCTTATGGAGGAGAAGAATGGAACTCAAGCCTTTTTCGTCGTCGTGTTTGTCCTATGCTCACACTATCAGAGTGATGCAGTAGTGGATTGCTTCAATGGAGTGAAAAGTGTTGCTACAAAGCTTGTGAATGCTTGAAAAGAGTGGAGATAAGTGTGAAGAGATGGATTCAATATCTTTCCAAACTCCATCCAAACTTTTTCTAAAGAGAGCAATGGATGAGAGAGTGAATATTATGAAGGAAAGGATGGAAAACAGCCAAATTCAAGTCAGCCAGCCGAAGAGGGATGTTACTCTTCTACTTCCAATCAAAAATGTAATTCCTTTGCAGTCTCCAACCACAAGAATGTGCCAGGGACATAAGTGCACTGCGTGGGCATCCCCAACAGAAACGCCCCCACCGACACACAAAATAGGTGCCAAGTTTGATGCAAGCAATGGGCTTAAGTGGAATTAAGCCTCTGCCTTAGGTTTTCTAAAGTGCAAGGGGTTAAAAGGGAATTTACATTAGGGGTGCAAATTCACATTTATACAATAAATATATATGTTTTCCATTCTCTAATGAATTCGATTATAATGTGAATTTATATCATAAAAATTTGTGTTAGGGCGATGTGAAAATCCACATAGGTGATGCAACTCATTCTACATCCATGGTGCATATTTTAATTGTCCTTCAATTTTTCATATCAAAGGTCAGTAAGGTATTTTTCTTGCAACTAGTGTAGTGTTGGTCTACTAACAATTTGGGTATGGTTGTAAGGGCCATATGCAGTTTTGCATTTATCTTTAATTTTCCTATTTAGTGGCCTCTAAGGACTACCCTCCTAGGTTCAATAGATCCTAAAGAAGAAAAATTTACCCCTTGCATCAATTAGCCCAAAGCTATCCATTATTTGATGATTTTCCTCCTTGTTTGTGTTGTCTTGATTCCCTTGCATGAGTATTGAATGACAAGTCTAGGATAACAGAGTCTAGGAAAAGAGGAAGTCTATTTATTTTTTTAACTTAAATTTAAACATTAGGATGTTTAAAGTAATGTATTTTTTTGGAAAAATCAGGGACCGATATGGCAACTCAGGAACCACCACCTGTGGGTATATTTTCTAATACAAATGAGGAGATCCATAAATTGTGTCATATTCTAGCTGACACCACCACCACAAGGGTTTACAAGGATACATGTGTGCCAATTATAAATATCTTAGAGAAGATTATACAGAAATTTTACACCACACATGCTTATTTTTCTGACATTGTAGCAGCTATTCTTGCTCAGATAGAGCAAGAGAACAGTGGTTAGGTTTCTCTTGTAGATGTTTAATAGCAAGTCCCAAAAGAAACCCTCAAAGAACAATTTTTTCCACATTACATTGGTAAATCCAAGGTTAAGGGATATCAGGTGACTTGATGTGTTGATCCTTAGATGGCCCCTTTGATATACCCATGATTTCTTGCAGCATTTGGTTGTTATCCAAATTATGACCAAATTCATTTATAGTTTGCATAGCAGTTATACGTTGAGGTTCATTTGGGCCTCAACGTTAACTACTTGGACCTACCATAATATTATGTTCAGGGGCATGGTAGGATTGTTGATAAGGAGGATTTTCCTCGACCAAATTGATAGCCTCAATCTTATTGGGATTTGGTTGGGGAGAGATTTCCTTCTATTTCCCCAACCCTTACGACTATTGTAGAGAAGGTTATCATTTATTCCCAAAGGGAAGCAATTGATAGTGTTGATAATATAGTTATTGTTGCATCTATGATATCTATTGATCATGTAGGGAGATATTTAATGAGTCATTTTGCATGATCTAGAAAATTGGACCATGGTATTGATCTTTATGGTATGGTGATTTCCTTTCACCCTCAAACATAGATGGTCTCAAAGGAGAGTAGATGGTTCAGAGTAAAAGTCATTATTTTTCAGATGACCTATTGGAGGCATATGGTTTCATTTTGATAGAGCTTGGGATCCCAATACATGAGGTCAGAGGACATATGGGTAGAGCTTGTTCACATCTATGATCCAGCCAGGCTACAGGTCCTTCACAACATTCTCATCACTTTGGAAATGTTGCATATTTGTCAGATCCACCTATAGATCATTCATCTATTGGAGAGGAGGGTACACCTACTGGTCCTTTTGAGAGTGTTTGACATCATGCATCCCAAGGCCTAGATTTACCTGAGGATTATTTACAGATGGGATCATCAGGTTTTGTGGATATGATGGTACATGGAGACATGTCGTCGATGCCATATCACCTGTTTAGTCCACTACACCCGCCAATACTAGAGCTAGCCAGGGAGACTCATGGCACAACCAAGCTAACAAATAGGATAATTGCAATAGATCCTACACCACCTGATACAAATTTATTTATGTGTATTTACATGCATGCACAATTTAAAATTGTTTAAACTTTAATGTTACTTTTTTTACTTAAATGGTAGATAGTCCTAATGTACATATTTATGTTATATATATATATATATATATATATATATATATATATATATTGTAGAGGGAGTTAGATCATGTTACACTAAGTTTGAGGATGGACCATGTACATAGGTGTGATTCAGTTGATGTGACTAATGTTAGTGGTTAGGTGAGTTTTAAGTTTTTAAATCATGTACTCATGTATATATAATTTGTACACATGTATATAGATATATAAATTTATTCGAATTTGGCATAATGTAATTAGATAATGTACATGTCTTGTACTATCTCCAGGGATTGGCTCATCCAACGAAGCATTATTATCACTCATAGGGTCGCTCAATTCAGATTCAGCATTACGAACCTGGTGGAACTTGAGTTAATTAATAGGTAAACAAGTTGTTTATACAAGATGCAATGTTTATTTTATTTTTTCACAATAGCCGCTCAAAATTTTGAATGAAACATGCTAGTAATTTATCTAGATTCTAACTCTTTGGCACATATATTTTTCTAGGATCTATGTACAAGGATTCATTCTTGGGTACAAAAGGTAAATTTTCTAAGATTCTACTTTTATGTCTCTTGAGATTGCTTAAGGTATGTTCAAATAGTTTTTTAAAAATTTCTATGATGGCCCAACTTCTTGAATAACTTTTGAAAACTTGGAATAAGTCATGATTACTTGGGATTAATGACGGGTTTTTTGAGTGTAATTCTACTATGATATTATATGTCCAGGTACCAATTTGTAATCACTACTCTACCCACTTTATATACATATATATTATATACCATATGCTTTGATACAAATGTGTACAATCTTCATGGTGCCATTAACTGACAACTCATGAAATTTTTTACGTCACTAACCTTTATGCTTGCATTGTATAATTTTTCCATTTTGACTACAATTTTTGGTCATTATCAACTCTTGATGTTCTTCCTCCTCTTTAATTTTATTGTATATTTTCTTATCACCTTACTTCACTTTGCAAAGACACAATTTTGATTTTGCAGAAATTACTCCAATAAAAAAAGGCTTGGATGCTATAGATGTTTCAAGTAAATAGTGTAACATCTTCAACTATCAAGGAACTTGATAAGATCATATTCATTAAATAATATTATCATTCAGAATATACATGACATTACAGTCAGGAAGACTGTTAAGGCTTGCACAAAGACATTACCTTACCTTTTAGCCATTGGCCATTTAAAATGACAAGAGTTTTCCTTTAAGTATATAATATATGACTCATTCACTATCTTTAATAGTCCAAGACTATCCTTATACTTTCATTGTTACCCTCACCAATTGTCTTAAGTTTTCCATGCATAAGGATTGGCAACACCTTAATCAAGACTGTCTTGCATAGCTTCTACTGCTCAGATCATTGTAGATTGTCTTCTAACCTCTAGTGATATGAGACTTCCCCTGCTTAACTACCTCTTTGGTATGCATCCTCCATGAAACTAATGTATCGATCATATTGCATAGTCAATTACCTTTTCACTATACTCTGTGTATGATTAGATTGCCATGTTGTTGCTTCCTTCAGTTGCCTTTATATGCATCATAACCCTTTACACTTGGTGGTTGGGTCAAGACTTCAAATTCCTTATCTAATTCAATCTTCTTGGCCTTAGCATTGTCGTGCCTCTCATTCATGAGTATTGGTGAGGGTTGTCCCTATACTCTCATGGAGATTGTCCTCTAATTGACCAAAGTTCTATCTTTTGCATGATTAGTGGACTATGTGGATGTCTCCTTCATTACAAAGCATGATTCAATGGAAACAAAATAATGTTGAAAACAATAAACCCTACTAGACTCAAAACCTTGGAAAAATTTCAATACTACAAAGGTAGGAAAGAAAGAAGAAGAAAAGTTTCCAAGAAACATAGAAATTATATTCACAATGACCAGCCAAACTTTCCCTATCCTTTTATAGAGACTGTCCTTTTGCTAAGTCTACCATCATAACCCTTTGCAACACTCATTAAATTGAAATCCATTTTGACATGGAGAAAATTCTCTTCAGTTAAAATAATATTTAAATACCATTAAGTGTTTTCATAGAAGATTAACTCTAGAGCTATTGCCTAAACCTCCTCATAAGTTTGTTTGCTACAGCATAATCACTTCCATGTTAGGAACTTGTCCACTAGGTTTTCATTGTCCATTGTAGTCCCTCTATGTTTGTTAATGACTATGTTGAGGTTAGTGTTCATGCCCCACCCTTCATGATGTAATGATGCCAAAATTTTCTTTATGGGAACAAATTTAGGACTGCATCCTTTTCCATGACATTAATTGTCCTCTTGTGTTGCTTATGGACTATCTATGATATCATCACAATGCTCTTAAAACTTGACCTCCATTTAAACCCATCAAAAACCACTGCATTCAACCTCATATGTCCTAGACATGTTGTCTTCTTTCTTGAATTTTCTTTCTCCAATACGAAACTTTCTCATTAATGGTTGAGAACTGAAACCCCAACATTCACTATAAAAGTATTTGAAATAGGATATTTTCCCTCAAACAACAAATACCTCCTTCTAATATTGTTACCATATGGCTAGTACCTCTTGAAGTGATACAATCTAATAATGATTTAAACAAATTCATGAAAACATCTATGCACAGAGAAATCATCTTCAAAGCCATCAATCATGATAGCCAATCTAAAAAAATATTTCTTTCTCTTGGACTAAAGAAACTAGGGATCATCACTTCCAAACCTTCTAGGACATCCTTTTTGATGATTTTTGAGTTGAACCCTTGAAAATATTTCTCAAACCAATTCATCATTAATTTTATATTCACCACATTTGTAGCAGTATAATAGACAGACTCAAATCTGCTAGCCTTTTCTTTAAACTTCTCTTTCATATGTTTTTATTACAAACAATGTAACCCAATAATGAGGACATCATATCAAAAATCTTCATCTCCTTCCTCCTTTGATGTGTCTATCATTTCTATTTCATTGTCTTGAATGGCCTCCAATATACTATCTTACTTCAACTTGAAAATATTGTCCCTTGATCACTATCATGCACTTGAAGCACTTGAATTTCATAGCTATGACCTTTCCTCTATAATCTTTTGATCTTCCAAGAACCTCTTGAATAGTTGTAAGTTTTATGCATTGAAATTTCAAAGGGGCCCTTATTCTTAAGCCATATAATGTTGTTGCATTTTATGAAATCCCATTGAGCTTAAAAGCATCAGATATAGAACCTATACAACTCTCAAAATATTCTGAAAGAAACTGCCAACTGATCGGTCTTATCTTCATATTGAGCTCTTATAAAATCAAACTAAACCATTCAAATAGCAATAACATATGCATCTTTCTAGCTTAGAACATGTAAAAATAGCTTATGTAAGCCATATATTCATAGGTGACCCACAAACCTAGAAGAGATCCAATGTTTCACCAATAAGCTAAGTTCTACGACTTAGAAAGGGTGCATTATTTGGTGATAATAGTTAGTTCATCATATCAAGTTTTTAGATGACACTTCTTGACAATTTTTTATCTAGTTATCAGGTGTTGATTAGCTTCTTGTGGAGAAGATACTACATCCATCGTATTTTAGCCGAGAAAAGTCTACATTGAAGAATCTCAAAACAATCTTGTAGAATTATGGACCTTGGTCAAGTGCTTGGTTTGGTGAAGTTGGTGGAGCTTATAACAATGGAAACAACTTGGTCACTAATGCTTTTGTTTTTATCTTTTGGTAAGCTTGTCTTTTGTGAAAATTCAATTTGTTTACTCCAAAACTTGTACAAACCATGCACTTTTAGCTTTCACTATTAATTTTACCGACTTGGTGGATTTTGATTCTATTATTTTTTGTTGTAGATGCAGTGTTTTATCCTACCACCAAAAGTGTGGCCACTCAAGCAGAGAGATAAATGTAGAAAAATGTTCTTGGTACAAAATCAACCACCTTATACAAACCTAGTGCCCTCCATTTTTTTGCATGGAAAATTCATACACAATAGGCTTCAATGACCCTACCCACTATTCTAGTTCTCTTTTAGACTCTACTCCTTTTAATGTGTATATGATGCAAATTGGTGGTTCCTACATGAAAGGAAAAATTGTTGTTCACTAGCCATTTTTTGAAGAAACAACTATCTTTCTTGTTGTTCTTTTAACTTTGTTTAAAGTAAGATTTGACATGTATCTTTCTTGTTGTTCTTTGAACTTTGTTTAAAGTAAGATTTGACATGTAAGAATCTTATAATATGTATGTTACAAAAATCTGACGTTCTACTTTGTAATTTTTTCCTTTCCTTGGTATTTTTTGGTTGCCATTTTGTAACCGTTTTTTGCTATATATTTAAAAACTTCATTGTTTTCATAATATATATATTTCTAAACTTGTTTTGTACCAGTCACTTGTGGCTTCATTTCACATGCATGAATGTCCCCACTTAATGTGCATTTTTTCACATGTTTTCATGTTACAAAAATAGTGCCCTATTCTTCAAAATTATAGTGAATCAATCCTAAAATATAGATATTAATTATTATGTTTTTGAGAGGGTTTTACATCTTTAGCATGGGGTAAGAATAGTTCTACAATAATCAACTCCAAAAGAATAATTTAAGAATGAGGCAACAATGCTAGGATCAATTTCAATATCAACATGGAAATTATTAGAGATGACTAGAAGCTCCATTGGGAAGATTTATGCAAGTTAGTTAGTGTCCAATGCTTGATGACTATAAAGCATAGAAATGATGGCAGATGTTAGCCTCTTCTTGTTACTATTTTCATTTTTATTTAAAATGAAATTTACAGTTGCAACTATTACTATATTTGAGTCCAATATTTAAGCAAGCATAGACTTATTGGACATCATACCTCACTTCAGTTACCACCATTATGTATTTGCATTCCTTATATTAATACAATGCTATTATATTTGTTCAGTTTATGTAATTATGTCGATTGTGATTGCATGTTTTCTCTATGGCTTTGATCTTCCAAGTGTTTTTGGCAAGATCATTATATTGTAATTGTGTAGTATTCTGATTCAATTTGTTAAATTCTATGAACTTGTATGGTTGATATTACCTTCAACATTATTTCAAGGTTGCTTAAACATTAGTTAGTGGCTACATGGCACTCAAATTTGTCTATTATTTGTAACATTTGATATTCACTTTAACATTAATTCATGGTTGCTTAATCATTAGTTATGGTTGCACAATAATGGCAAGAGACCTGATCATTTGACCACCCAGTTCTAATGCCCAACTAGCACCACCTTTGAGGTTATCTCTTGCAAGAAAATTGCCTTCTTTATGAAAGATTTATAGAAAGGGAAAATAAAACATAAATTATTTGATAACCCAATTATAATGCTCAACTGTCACCACTTGTGAGGCCATATTTTGCAAGAAAACTACCTTCCTTCTGAAATTCCTATATAAAGGGAAAAAAACAATTAATCACAAACTCCCAATTCTCAACAAAGAACTAATGGATAGGAATAACACATGCTATTTTTCCAATTCCATTTTATTTGAAGGTTGTCACTAAAGAATAGGATAGGATAGTTTATGAACCAGGAAATAATTCTTAAACCATATCAAACAAGGTAGAAATATCCATGTTCACATCAAAGACCCAAGGAATAGGAGAATCTCCCCTTTATTAAGTCAATTTGATCTACTTTTAAGGTCATCACTGAAAAAAAATATTATGAGGAAAATAATGCCAGAGACATAAATAATGCATACACATGTATAAAAATTCTCAACAAGTAGAACATTGAAGATATACATAATGTATATGCATCTTGGAAAAGAATCCTAAAAAGATGCACAATATATATGCAATAATTTTGAGGAAATTGAGCTATGAAGTGCACAATATATATACAACAACTATGGATTTTTTTTTAATATTGATAATGTTCAACAAATATATAATAACATAATAACAATTCTAAACAAACAGAACATTGAAGATATACACAATGTATATACATCTTGGAGAAGGATGAAAAGATGCACAATATATGTGAACAATAATGAGGAAAATGAGATATGAGGTGCACAATGTATATACAACAATTATAGGAAAAAATAGAAATGTTGATAATATACAACAAATACATTGAAAAATACTAATGTATACAGAACATATAAAACTATTTTTTTTTTAAATGTGTAATGTGCTCTATTTTAAAATTGATGCTAAAGATGTGCAAAATGAATGATAAAAACCATGAAAAAAATGAAGATATGCATGGTGTGATGACAATTAATAGAATAAAGTATTTAGCATTCAGTTGTAAATTAAGAGGGAATGAATCGTGGAAAGGAAAACAAAGAAATAAATTGAATGAGATTTTAAACTCAAAGTAACATATGCATGATATACTTGTTTTTTTGACAAATAAAATGGAATGAACTTGAAAAAAATCCAATTTAATATAGTTTGGAGTTGTACAATTTGTGCAAATTATTCAAGTACACCTATGACACATCATTTCATTCAAACCAATTCAAGTGGTTCAACTCGCTCTTCAATAACATGTAATATTCTTTGATGATCATCACTATCTAGTATCCACTTATGACATCCACATGCACGTGGAACTGGATGAAGGGATAGGGTAGTAGCAATTACTAGGTAGCTATATTGATATACTTTGTTCTCAGGTTGATAATCAATAAAATGAATCTCATGCTGAATAATTTTAACTTGTTTTAGATATGTCCCTTGCACTACAACTAAACCTATGGGAACCAACATTTGAAAGTAATACATAACATTTACAAGGTCAATATGAGTAAAAAATTCAAAATATAAATTCAATAGATAAATATTGCAAGAGAATCTATTTATTTTGTTAGACCTCTGGAGAATGACATTCCATCACTTATTTTTTATTCTACTAGCTTCTTCCTCTCTCTTGTACAACACAATAGATAATAACTAAAACCTTCTATGTTTCCAGGCTTTTCTATGATTGAAAAACATCTCCTGCACCAAATTTACATGGAAAAATTATAAAAAAAAAATAGAGTTCCAATATCATTTAAGTATATGTAAATTTACTTAAAAGAAGTAGAAAAATAAATTATTAAACGATAAAGTTACAAATTTACACAAGCTCGTACATGTACGATATAAATATATACACATACATACCCTTTTTAATCAGTCCTAAAATATGGTCATAATCAATTGAAATCAAAGGAATGTCTTCAAATCTTTCATCTCCATCTTCATTGTATGTGTCACTAACATCTAGTAGCACCAAATTCCATCCACTAATATATCCTTTTTGTTGGTTGTTGCATTCATGATATTTTTCCAAAATGTAGTCATAACAAAAACATGAGTAATCCGTAGCCTGCAATGTCCATGGGAAACTATCTGTACTCATGACAAAATTTAAAGATCTTGTTTTCTCTACCCTCTTGTATCCATGCATTGATCTTCTATCCACACCTACAAAAATTAATTTTGCATTAAAAAATCATAATTTAATATAAATATATTCAAACTAAAATAAATAAACTTGAATGTACATGTATATGTATATTTAAAGATTTAAATCCAAACAAAAACATACCTGATATCTCCCAAAACACTCTATGTGAAATGTATCGATTGGTTGTTGAAGATGTGATGAACTCATTTGATGAAATGTGTTTTTGACACCATTCTACAACATCATGTGCATCTTTTATGTGATCTCCCTCATAATTCATTTGATGTTTTCTTAGAGCATGTTTGGTGCAATATCCTACACCATCATGATCACCCTTTCCATGCCCACTCTCAAAGAAGCTCCAAACATGTGGTATGTTGTCATTTCAATGATATCTACATAGTGCATAAAATGGCCTTGAAGATTTAAATTGTGAAGCACATCCATCTAGCCATACAAAATGATTTTCAATTTTCACACCTCTGATTGCCAAATATTCAAAAAAACTTCTTCAAGAAATGTTGTACAAATAGTGTGTCATGCTCTTTTTCATCACTAATATAGAAGTAATATTCTTTCTTAACAACTCTTGCCTCAGATATATTGTCAACACCATCCAAATCCATTTGTGCATGTTGATAACACACATGCACCATAATAGTGATCTTTTTTGAAAAATAATATTGTGATTGAATCTCTTTTTGATGCTCAAAAGATTAATTATCTACAAATTCAACTACTGATAACACTGTTCCAAGTGGGAATGTATCTCTTAATGGATAAAACTATTGTCCTTGCCACCAAGAAAAGAAAGTATGTAGTATGTATGGTTGTATCAATTTATGGAACTTTTCCATAAATGTTTCAATAGGTATCTCCTCTTCTACATAATCTAACCTTGTTGATTCTTTGCCACTTTTGGTATGAAACTTCATATACTTGTAACTCTTGCAATTTACCAACTTTTTCAAGTCGGTATCTTCATCTCTCAAAGGAATTTTAGCCAAATTTATACATGTTTCACAGAGTCCTTGTAAGAAACTTATTTGATTGATTTTGTTATCATCATCTAATTTATCACATAGGATGGATGCTATGAACTGGCTTTCCTATCTAAGAGGTGCATTCTGAATACCATCACTTTCTTCTCTAATACTTTAGAATATCTGATAGTAGAGATCAAATTCACTATGATAATGACAACAACAAGTTTCAAAAACCTTGTTGGTCTTCACATAGTATGGCTTTAACCTTTCAAACATTATTTTCCCAATCTCTATATGTGGATTTTAATTGCAAAACATCACATACATCTCATGTTGAGCTATGTCTAGCCAATTTTTTTTAAGTAATTCATTATTATTGGGCCCAATCTTGTGTTTGATAACATCTCTACTATTTGATGAAGGATGGGTATGATCATTCCAAAAGGTTGAGATCAAGTTCCTAAGAACATCTTGAATCCTGTTAGATTGAGGAGCTCTACACATAATTGCCCAATTGCCAAGTTTGAGGTACTATCATCAAGAATTTTTCTCATTTTTACATATTGTGTCAATGTCTTTCTATTGAAACCAATCTCAGTTGAAAGTGAAGGGATTTGTCTTTTTTTGGCTTTTTTTCACTTAAAATCAATGTCAACATGACTCTTCTTGAAATTTCCTTCTCTGTTGATCAAGATTGTTTCCCAATAGAACCCAAGCCTTTTTTTAAATTTTCAACAATGTCTTTTTGTAGATGTGAACATTTCCTCTTTTTCATGCTTGTATCTACACCCAAAAATTGTAATGGCTCTTGTAGCTCATTACTAAGAAGTACAATTGATAATAGTTGGGCTTGATCAAGTGTATCAAGGTTATTGAAAGGAGAAATTATTTACTTTTCAATTTTGTTCATTGACCTCCTAGTACTATGACTAGGTTGTTCAACATAAAACCTCAATTTTTCCATATCCATTTCAAGTAAATGATCTAAATTTCTAGAAGATTTTTTTCTCTTCACCTCTTTAGCTAGATTCATATGCTCATCCATGATGGTGTCTGAAAGCAATCCCGACCCCTCTCCAACATTCATTCTTTTCACTTAGGTGTCCTTCCTAACATCAACTATATGTTCTTCATCCTCATTTGCTCCAGTATCTAATTTTGGATTGACTTCTACTTTAGTTTCTATACATGTTGAGCCCCTACAGAAAAAATGTCGAATAAATTTAATATATGGAACTTAAAGGATGATTTTAATGGATCACTAGGTGGATATTGACTATGATAAATTAAGATGTAGTTTAAATATACCTAGTCTTGCAAGAAAAGGATGACACTGGGTTGCTTAACTTTTATTTTATCTTTAAGATCTAATACTCTACTTTATTCTAAGAGATATTATAATTGGTTCATCCTTTTAAGGATCTAAAATTAAATCCCCTTGAGCCTTAAATATCTCAAATAAGGAGTGAAGATCCTCCTATCATGTGTTGATCTTATCCTCACTCTATTTTTTATGAATTCTTTACTAACTATATGAATTTTTGCATACCTTAGAGTTTTTGTTTGTACAAGACTTACTAAAAAAGGGTATAGATTTTAAGTAGGGAAAAAACCCATCAAAACTACAATAATATTACCATGGACTTAAGTTCAAGAAAGTTACTTTATCAATAGGTTCTTGCCAACATTCATAAACCTGCATATTAAGAATTGGAATGCAAAGACATTCATGAGTGAACAAAGAAGAGACAGGTCTGTGACTTTATTGAAACTGTCATTTTGTTATAATTAACGTATAGAGTGCATTCATGTGCTATCCTTGTGTTTTTTTTGCCAAATGCCTTAAGGCCATGATCCATGCAATGGAAAGTGTGTGGGTATATTATGACAAGTATTGGCAGGTTCATTACAATTATGAAGCTGAAAAGACTATAGTCAAAAGAAGGGGGCCATTATATTAAGAGAAACTTAAAGATCTTAATGCATATATTTGAGGTGGCCATGAAGAAGGTTGAAGGTCTACTAGAGAACTAAATTTAGGGAATAGTAACAGTAGTAATGAACCATGGAATGAATCAAGATGCATGATCATTAAGGAGGGTAGTTTAGTGAAAGCAGGGAAAGGAAAAGAAGTTTTCCTACTAGGAAATCTATACAAAGAGGTTGATAGTACTGACATTTTGTTTGAAAATTTATAAGTCACCAAAGGACAGTATGTCAAGGTGAATGTGCATAAATCAGTATGATAAGTCATAACACAATTAGTTGTAGTTAAAGGAGTGATAGCAATATCCGTTGTCTTACTAATGTTATTGGTTAGTGTACCCTAATGTTGCATACTCATCAATAAGACAATGGGGATGAAGTGGTCAACACATTCAAAATAAATCAAATTGTTTAGATCAATTTTCTTAGTCTATTTCCACATTAGAGAAATAAGAGCTAAATACAATACTAATACTTTTAAAATAACTCTACCATTACATAGTTTTCTTTCATTAAATGTTTTAGAAAGGAAGAATATTGTAATGGGTTGTATGACACCACTTAAGATGGCTCAAGGATCTGAGAGATATACTAAGCTTTCCATGGTGATGATGGTTGTTGGTAACAAGTTCAATATAGAGCATTATATGGCTATATCTTTGCAGACATTGAGGAGCCAAGGACACTACAATGCAAGCTGAAAAAAAGGTAAGTTTTGACTCCATAAAATGACAGCGGGTAGATAGTGCATGACGAGTGTTGATTTCAAGGAGATAGGGATAGATCTTGGAAATAACAAAGAATAGATTCAGACTGTGATTGATGAAAATACCATTCCTCCACTTGTTCATCTCATTCAAAACTATTGAGAGAGAAACAACATGGGCTATGCCAAATGCAATTTTTGGTGGTAGACATGAATAGGTCAAGTATTTGGTGAGTCAAAGATGCATTAAGCTTTTATGTGACCTTTTTAGTCTATCCATATCCAATGATTATTATTGTTTATCTTCAAGGCCTAGAGGAACTTCAGCCACTTTCATATAAAAGGAAATGACAACAAGATTGAATGATATCAGGGAGATGATTTCAATAGATTCCATAATTTATATACACAATTTTGGGACATTTATCATTAGTTTGAGTTTCACAAAATGAAGAATATGGTAGGTGAAATGGAAAATAATGGTTGCACCCCTGATGTTGTCACTTACAACACATTAATTCATACCTTTTGTATACAAGATAAGGAAAGGTCAGGTGCAAGAGGACACTATTGTTCTAGAGAAAGGTGCATGATAGCCATCAAAAAGAAAATATTAAGTCCAGGTACAGTGATAGTCTTGAGGGGAAAATGCAAGGTAGATTATGGTTCTCATGACCAAAAGAGAAACCATTTGAAGGACATAATTGAGGATAACAACCATGATCACCACAGGGGACAACAAACCAAGGTGATAAAGATAAATGTATTGGAGGTGACAAGGTACCAAAGTACTTCAGGTCATGGAGGGAATTATAATCTTAGCTGCAATTTGTTTTTCAATATTGGAGGTTTCACTACATTGATGTAATAGAAGAAGCTCTTGGTATTCTAGTGATACAATTAGTGATTCACATCAATCTAGAGAAATAATTGACATGGCATAATGAATTCACTAGTGTGAATGGCAAGGAGAACTACAAACTTGTTTGCCATATGTCAGTGATAAAGAAAAGGTACAAATTAGGGAAAGACATTAAGTTGGAGATGCCAAAGGTAGATTGAGAATGATCACTCAACCTTTGTGAAATTTTTTCAAGGGGGAGATGTCATAGGTATGCACAATGGTGTGATGGCATTGGATAGAGAAAATGAACAAAATTATAAGAGAATGATATAATACTCATTTCAAAATCAAGCACCTAGATCCATACCAAGTCAATAGGGTCTAAAATAATACTACACAGTCCAAGGAAGATTATGGGTTATTCAAATGATCCATGGGGAAGATTCATAGGCTAGGAATTCAGATGCATATGAAAGAGATATTGCAAGTTGTGGGCTAGAAGACAAAAAATACAGATCTTATTATGTTCCTTATTGCAGTACAACAAAATCTTAAGCAATCCCAAGGTGTATTCTTTAGCATATTTCTATAATATGAATTCCCATGTAACACACTAGGTCACCACTCGATCATATGCAAATTCATCCCTTTGAGACTCATGTGAGTAGCAATAGTCCCCCAGTTTATTGCTAGTATCAACAATCATAATAAAAAGAATTCAAAAAATGAAGAACATTGTTGAAAGGGACATCCTTTGTTGGTAAGTAACACATGATTTGGGATTTATTTACAAAAAAATGGTCATATGAATTAATCACTCTGACATGAAGAATGAAGCATGACTAAATTCCTTTCTTAGGGTTTTAGACTCCATGGTCTTGAGAACCAAGCGAGCAAGATTTTATTATTGTTGTTTCTATGTTGAAGCATGGCTTTGTGAGTTCAAATCCTTTTTTTTTGTGATATTGTAATTGAGAAACCAACTTTGGTACTTTGATCATCTAGCTTATAGGGGATTTAGCATATAGTAGGCTATTAATAATATTCCAAGTGTATGTAAGCCAGATACATATAGTTGCTGGCAACTTCTACCAATTTTTTTGGCTTATATTATGAGAAGAGTTTTAGAAATTCAATCACACAAACTACTAAAATATTTTTAAATGCTACAAAAAATATATGTTCAGTAAAAGTGAAAACTTATAGGTGAAGTTTTAAATGATAAATTATGAAACAAACATTTGAAGTTGGATGTATAATTTAAACTGTCCATTTCTTGAATAGAAAACTAGGACTAAAGATAAAGCATCTCTTGGATAAAAAATCTGAAAGTAGAATATAAAATTGTCAATTTCTCAAGATTTCTTAGTTGCTTGCTCAAGCTTACTTCAAAAGGCGATTAGGCTCTACACTTGGCTAGAAATCTGTTAAATTTCAATTCCATAGAGAAAATTTTGTACAAGATGTAATTTGACCTTGCATCTTCTTTATTGAATTCTGGACTCATCTTCTTTTCCTTCACATCATAATTTCAAATGTGACAATTTTAGATTTAAATTTTTTGTGTCCATTTGCAACAACCTTTAATGATTATTCCACGTATATATATGAGTCTTCTTACAAAAGGGTTTCAACCACAATCATTATCCAAAAGCCATATTTGGTGGAATTTTTCTCATAATCTTGTGATTTCTCTACTCAATTTACATTAAAGATAGATTTTCTATATTAATATAAATGTTGTGTTATGGATTTCTATCAGCTAGTAGATCAGGTGGCCTATATTGTTTACACAATCTATTGATTTCATGTTGATCAAATCTGTCATTAATACTTGAAGATAGATTTATCATATATTTGAAACAATTGTATTGGGAAAGGTATCATACTTTAATCTTGAATAGCACCTACATTCAAAGTAAAAAAAAATTACCCTTATTATTTATTTCATAAAAATTCCCTTAATCGTGTTTTGTCATTCTAATCCTTGAGGAGGCATTGCATAGGATGGTGGTGTTTGTGAGAAAGAAACATGATATTTTGTCAAAATACAATGAGAAGATATGGATCTAAAGGAATTTCATAAAGATATGACAACCTACTATAAGTGTGACAGTACCATGCCATGGCAATTAAGTCAACAACCTCACTAATATATAGAGATATAGTGATATATAGAGATATATGTGAAACACTTTAAATATGTTACATCCTATATAAAGATATACTCATATTCTTCAAAAATTTCTAAGCCCAAACAAAATCAAGGGACTAAGCATCCTCTAATATTATGCACTAATATTTGCATAACATTACATTTATGGTTTTTGTGCATTCCCTACATGTCCGCCAATTCTTTCCTTCTTGGTCGTAATCATAACTTCATTAAATTTAGTGTCAAATCACCCTATGGTGATTTTCCCTTCCGCGCATGTGACCTATACACGGGTTTTATTATCCTCTAATGTATCCCTTGCCTTAACAATCACATTGTGATTATCATTCGCGGCTGCTACAATTGGCATTTTTTACAATTTCTTGAGTTTTCTATGCAGATTGGTAGTATGGGTGGTGAGTGGGTTAGGATTGAACCTAACAACTATGAGGAGTTTCAGAACAACCCTTTGGTCTGGCACATTTTTGTGGAGGGTGGCATTGCTCTGCTTATGGATTTCTTGGTCCGTCATGATCCTATCTTATTGGGTCATTTTTCCAATTCATGGAAGGACCGCCGAGTCTCCATTGGTGGTATATCATTTGAAATTAGTGAGGAAGTTATACCGCAAGAAACGGGTTTACTATGTTCTAGGAAAAAATACCATAAAAACACCAAGAAACTGGATCATGAAAGCTTAAAAGCCTTTTTCAGAGGTGAGGAGGCCACGGTGTGGAACCAGTCAGGGTTTGAGAGGGATGCTCTCTCGAAGCCCTGGGATCAGGTGTGCATTGCATTAATGAAGTATGTTACTTTGGAAGGTAGGTTTAAAACCTATTCCTTTTACCACTTCCCTTTGTTAAATCATCTTAGACATAACATGCTTCTCAATTTATTGTATTTTTATTTTAATGGACCTTGAAAACTCTGTTGACAAGTGCAAATAGTCGGCTAGTCGTAACCCTTATGATCTCCCACCACTCCCGCTCCATCAGGGGCTTATTCTGAGACTATATCACTTTCATCTGGCTCTATGTCTGCCTAAATCCATCACGGCGATCCACATTTAGAACATTGAACCCCTTTCAACTATGCATATTTCCTCAGCCGAGTCTAAAAGCCCTCCTCGAAAATCCAATTCAGGCATTATGGGGAATCTTAAAGCCAAAATTACCACCAAAAAACTTAAGGGTGGGTTGGGCAAGGCCCATGCCAGTGAGGTAGAAGGACTTTGTGAACTAAAAGCCACTCAAGTAACCTCGGACTACAAGGCCACTTCAACAAAAAAAGGTAAGGAGAAAAGGATGTTGGCCTCGACAACTAAGGATGGAAAGGGAAAGAATGTTGTTAGGAAAGAATCCAGAGGTGATACAGTTGTGGGGACCACTGAGATAACTAGTGGGGAAAATTCTAGGAGGAGATCTGGGAGGTTGGCTAAGAACAGCAAAAAGAGGTTGATTATTGAAGACTCTGAGGAGGAGCAGTCTGACAGCAAAGGATACAAGGAAGAAGAATCTAAAGATGAGGAGGAAGAAAATGTGGAGAGGCCCCAGTTTACTCCGGTGGACAGCAAGCTTCCTATTGATGGCTTTGCCTCTCACTCTCTGAATCCCCTGGTGGATGAGCCTGGAGAGGTTCAAGGGACTATGGACTTCGGGGTGGAGTCGGGCAATGTGGTGAAGAGAATGGACACTCTCGACAAAAGGTTTTGGGGGTTAACTCGCTTCACCATGAAGTTGGGCCACTTTGTCATGAGCACCATGTCTAATGCTATAATGGAGGAGCTAGAGGGAAACAATAGCCAGGAGAAAAAAGAATGGGTGGGTGATGAGGCGGTGGACCTCCTGATTAAAAACTGGGACAACGCCAGTTAGCTTCTCCCTATGCCTGTATGTCGGTTGTTGCTCTACGGTTACTATGCTGCCTTTGGGCTATTTTTGCTTTTTTTCCTTTATGTTTGTTGTTTAGTATTGTTCTTTTTTGGCCCTAGTGGCTCATTATGAAGGGTACAGTGCCCTAAAAATGTTGTTTAACTTTTCAAAAACATTACATTTATGGTAGACAAAGAGCACAATTTAATGGAGGTAGTGGAACCACTCACATCCTAGATATTGCAATTACCATATGAAATAAATGATAAAGTAGTCTATGCAAATTTCAGGGCTTTGTTGGATCTTCACAAATATGCTAATGTAGAGAGATTTGATACATACTGAGAACTCATAAATTAATAACATAAAAAAGGCTATAGATCATGTAGAGAAGAATAAAGAGAATCTACATAGAAAATAGGGAATCCCAAAATACCCCACACCTCCTACAATCAAAGAAAATTTGGATTCACCGCTCTCAATAAAGGTAGGACCATCTCAAGTGTGGCACTAAAAAATAATAGTTAGAATCCCTAGGATTAAAAATAAGGGATTTAATAATACATATGGAATTTGGCACAAAAGAACTAGAAAAGAGGTTAGTACACATTACCACAAGAAGAAGATAGGGTACTAACCCTCCACAAAAATTAATTACACAATCACCAATGAGGGAAGATACAAAGCCACTAATTGAAATGAGAATAAAGAAAAATAAAGGTGAATCCTCACAATCTTAGATAAAATGAAAGAAAAGATTAAATACACTTTCATAGATGCAAAGGGTAGAAATATAAGAAAAGAGACACAAAGAGGAAAAAATATGCACATGAGGATACCCCATATAAAAATAAACAAAAAATATCAAAATAAAAATCACCACAAATCAAAGGGATAGATTTATAGAAAAAATAGAGGAGCTCATGGATGCTAGTAAACTCTACAATTCACTATTCACAATAGGCATGCTCTTAGAAATTATTAAACTACACCCCTTTGTAGGAGAAGAAAAGAATAAAATAATTGAATACGCAATGATTGATCGAATATTATGTAGACCTCATATTTAGTAGAGATAATTGAAGTATTTCTTAAAACATTAGCCATAATTTTGAAGCAAAGAAGATAAGAAACAATAAAAATATAGGAAAATTAAGGAAAGAAGCACTAGATGAAGTTATGGTGAAATTATCACCAAAAAAGAGAGAAAAACTAATACATTTACAAAACTCTTAGCTTAGATCCAAGAAAAAGGTGGAAACACTCCTTTCACAAATGTTAATAACAAAGGGAAGACTCAAATAGGAAACCATTGAGGCTAAAAAAAATTCTATAAAACTCCCTTGAAATAGAACAAGAAACATGAAAACATGAAGTAAAAATAATTAAAGAGAGAGACAAGGAAACATAGTAGGGTGAATAGTCCCCACACCTTCAAAAAAATCTATCAATTTAACCCCATATCCCCACCACCCAATCTAATGTAAGAAATTAAAATTTCTTCACTGTAAAATTAAAAAACTCACTCCCATTCCATCATTGGACCTACCCCTCACTTACTCACATCTAGACTTCTCTCAAATATCCCTTTTTCAAAATTTATAGGTAGGTACATGCTACAAACTAATGAAGAAATTATATCTTATATACAATCATGTAGAATCTATAGAAACCATGTACAAAAATCCATTAACACCATCCATCATCAAGTGCCACATCTTCATAAAGATGCCTCATCTCCAGCTTGATAGAAAATATAAAAGCTAACGAATGGGATACTCAAATAAATGCAAAACCAAGGGGATATTATCAAAAAGAAAGTATTGATAGAAGTGGAGAAGATTTAATCTCAATAAATTAGGGAGTGCATGAAATTAGGGAGTGCATGTAAATTTTTACATGGAGTGCATGAAACTAAATAATTTTGAGATAGGTTTGAGATAGAAAATTTTATGTTGATCAAAAGAAATAAATTAATGCTTCTACATAATTCTTCAATAGAAATATAAAATGGAAGGTTAAAGGGATATGAAAGGAATAATATTGGGAGAGGCTCAATTTTGGCATACCTTGTTTCATCTATGACATCTTTGCAAGCTTTCTTCACGTAATCTTTGTTACTCTTCTAGTGAATTCTTTTGTTGACACTTATTTTGTCTTGTTATTTTGTTTCCCATCTCCTTCTTTGTAAAATATCACTTGATAATTCCTCTAATATTCTCCTCTAATAGAACAAAAATATTTTTCACAATTCTTCAGATATTCTCCTCCAAAGCCCTGTAAAACTAAAATATCCTTGACAACCAGAATATCCTTGACAATTTCTATGATTTTTTCTTACTTATGTAATGATTTTTTACAAAAGAAAAAAAAAATTGCTAAATTTATTAATTGAAAAAATTCACATACTTTCAATCATAATAGAAAACATAAAAATAAATAAACAATTACAAATATAAAAAAACAAACTTCCTAAAAATAAAAAATAAAAAAATGCTAATATTAAAAAAAATAGGGAGAAAATAAAAAATTAGTCGTTTCAATTCTTTTTTTCAGCCTTCGTTCAAAGGCTATTTTAGAGAAAAGTTTGGCAGAATAGTTTAGCAGAATGAACCCCCCCTTCTAATGAAGGAGGGTTCAAATGATTGGGGGGGGGGGTGGGAGGGGAGGGATTCATTAGAAGGGGGGTTCTAATGAACCCCCATTTTTTCTCTTTCCCCTCCAACATTTCAAATTTTATGCATTTTTTGGCTATCAAAGCCTGAGAAGGAGGTGCAAATGGAGTCAACTTGATAAACCAAGTTGGACAATTGTAGTGCTTGAAACATGTTTTCCAACAACTATAAATTTAATATATATTTTTTTTCTTTTTTATTTAATTTTTTTGTTTTATTGAACATAGGTTTTTCACTAAACATCAAGTTAATGAAAAATCATTGCGGAAAAATATTAAATTTGAGGAAAAAAAATTAAAAAATATATACGCACTAGGTATTGGTGTCCTCATTCCAACAAAAAAATGAATTTCAATACAACCAAAAACGTTATGTGATCCAAAATGCACCTATGTCTAAATTGTAATTGGTTTGACTTCAAAACTTAATTAAAAGAAAAATATTCAATAAAATACTATGAAACAAAATGAAAGCACTAGATACCAGTGTTACCAACCTAAAATAAAAAGAATCAAAATTTTATCCTTTGTAGAAAAAAATTTATGCGTGCCAAAGTACACATCACATTTTAAAAATGTTGTTTACTATTTAAAACTAGTTATCAAAGGAGACACAAAAAAATTTACAATTTAATTTCAATTTTTTAAAAATATATCTAAAATCTACAGAAAAAATCTCACAAATCACTAGTTTACATCATTTTCAAATTCCTACAATTTACCTATTATAGGTGTCAAAAAGTGAAGTTTTTACTAAAAATGTTGATTTCAATGCCAATTTTGGCCAAAAAGTGTAACCCATTATTGTGGGATGACTCTGAATCGAGCTTTGATACCATGTTAGAATTGTGAAAAACCACAAACCACAAGCCACGGGATCAAAAAATGAACAAAGACACATTCCACACAAGAGATCTACAAACAATATGTGCAATATTCCTCAACAATAAAAAGTTACAGAAGAACCTCAAGAAACTTCAAGGAAAAAAAAAGTTCTCAAAGGTTGAGAGTTCAAGAGTAAATCTCCAAATAGATAATACAATGAGGTTTGAGTGTTATATAAGAGCAACCCTAATAATTTCTCACTTTAGTTAATAGAAAAGCACTTAGTTAACTAAATAAATAACTCCAAGTTTAGCTTAAGTGCATGAGAATAAATTAGACTAATAATCAATTAAAGGTTGATTAATTATTAGCTAATGCATGATTACTCTAACAAAAAACTCAAAAAGATCAAGGAAAATATTGAAATAAATTATAATTTAATGCAACCTTCATTGTTTTGATTATGAAGAATCATACCCCTATCTCCTTTGTTGATTTCCATCTCATATCTCTCTATAATATGGTCTAAAATATTTACCAAGGTTATTACTAAAAAACTAAAGAATATCTTGCCCAAAATTATTTTTGATGAATAAAATGGCTTTAATCCTAGTAGGGATATTACATATGATATCATTATCATTCAAGAAACCATACATTCAATAAAAAACTCAAATATGAGATATATGATCTGTAAATTAGGTGCAAGAAAAGCTTATGATAGAGCTAATTAGAAGTTTCTCCTAGGAATCTCAAATAAATTTAGTTTCCATCAGGATTGGTTGAATTAGATTTTTAAATGTATATTGAGCCCACAATACTTTTTTTGGTTAATATGAGTCCATGTGGTTTTTTTGAATCCTCGTGAGGACTTCACTAGGGTATCCAATGTCTCCCTTTCTATTTGTGATTATCATGGAATAAAGGAAATAATTTTTCATGCATAATGATCTAGTGTAACTTAGTGGAAAGAAAGTACCCCACAATTACCCATCAAAAAATTTAGATGATATAATTATGAGGAATTAAGCATTGAAGAAATGATGGTAATAAAAAACCTCTTGGACAAATAAAAAATGATATCAAGCCAAAATATTAACAAAATTAGTTCTAGATCATATTATTTTTAAACAGAAGACAAAGCCTTCAAAGGTGTATCGGTAATATTCTTGGTTTCAACAAGGAAGTATTACCTAGTAAATATCATGGTGTTACTTTTTTAAAAGGAGAAATAAGAACCAATTTGTGGGAGGGAATGATAAAAATCATTCAAATTTTTCTTTATGAAAGGGAAGAAGACTTTCATTTTTTATGAAAAATATAAATAATCAAGGAAATCCTCATGGTAATTTCTATTTTCTAGTTTTTGAGCACATAAATTACCTCCAAATTTGGTTGCTTGTTGGAGGATATTCTCAAAAATTTCCTATAGAATGGATTTAGTGAGGTCAAATGTATCCCACTAGTGGTTTTGGCTACTACTTGTAAGGAAAAGTAAAAATGGCGTTCTTAGGATTTGGGAAATTGCTAAGAAAAACAAATCTCTTGGTACTAACCTCGTTTAAAAATTGTTCAACAATCCTATTGTTAAGCAGTGGAAAATATTGTAAAGGAATAATTGGACATAAATATTCTACTTGTATCTTGAATAATGTCAATCCTTATTAGGGATCCCATATTTGGAACTTTATGCAGCATTGTAGAAGTTTTATAACCAATAATTTATCTTGGGTAATTAATAGTGGGCACAATACACATTTTAGACCAAACCTTAGAATGGGTTCCCTGGACATTGGTTAACAATACAATTATGGTAGCTTACATGGATTTTATAACTAATATACAGGAGAATTTTGTTACATATACTTGTAATAAAATGATAATGCATGCAATTGGATTCAAAGATTAGAGAAGTATAGATGATCTCCCTATTTTATCTAAAGCCAGGGAAGAACATAAATTGTAATTGGGTAATTTAGGATAGTTCAAATAATAATAAAGAAGATAAGATAATTTGGACAGGTTCGAAGTTTGGGAATTAATTTGTTAAAAACAGTTATCAACTATAGAACTTACTAGAAGAAATTATTGATTGGCCAATCAAACTTTTTTGGAATAAGTGGAATCTCCAAAAGGCTAGGTAATTTTATTGGAATATCGTAAAAAAACTAATTCTTACTAGATATCACCTTCAAACCATTGGTATCATTGGTCCCTCTTGTTGTATCATGTACAAATCAGACGGGGAATCTATGAATCACCTTATCATAATCTTGTTGCTAGTCTAAATTGAGATTGGATTCATGATAAAATGGTATGGTTTGGCACTCTCTTGAATGATATTTCAGTGATCTTCAAGAGTTAGATGATATTCAAAAACTCTATTTCGGAAGGACTATGATAGCTATCCCATCATGTTAATATGGCATGTCTAGAAGGAACACAAAATAAATCAAAGGAAAATAATTCAACATAAAAGATCTCATCAAGAAAAAAATATAATGGAATATGTCAAGTCATCATGGAAAAATCCTATTTGTCTAGCCCAAACCATTCACAAGATGGAACTGTTATGTAATGAAGATACAAGAGAACCCTATTTAATTCCTTAGGGATTCAATAAAAATGTATTGCTAAAAATAATTAAAAGAGACAATGTCAAGTGGTGTCCTCCTCGACCTAGGAGATAATCTCAACCTCAATGGAGTTGCACATATAAATTTTAGTTTCTTAGGTGCTAGAATTATCCTAAGAAACAAAAATAGTTCAAGATGGTCTAGGATAATTTGAAGAGACTTCATAATGACACTAATAATGAGGAATTTTTTCAGTGCTCCTAACTAGTTTATATATTTGTATGGATAAAGGAATAGCCAATGTTAATATCAATGGTATTTCAAAAATTTATAGCAATTCTATTTGTAGTCAATGAGTGACCAACTGGAAAAGAAAAAGCTTTACAGACTCAATTTGGCCTTTGTTAGATAGTTTGGATAACTTCATAATCAAACATTGTTACTGAGAAGCATTTTACATGATGAATTTCCTTGCAAACATGGTGTGTAAATAAACCAAGGATCTGGTCATATTTGAAAATAAGAACCAATGGGTTAACTTGCTACTTTGATAAGATGTTATGACCTTTATTTGACTATTTATGTGCCACTATTGGTCTCCCCTAGGAATACAAAATAAGCATGGCCACAATTGAATTTTGTAGTATCCATCATTTCATAGGTCTAATGAGATTTCTTCCTTATATGGCTAAGTTATTACAAGCCCTTCACAAGAGAGAATATTATAGTTCCTTGATCTCAATTGACATTTTTTTCTACAGATATTTTAGGAAAACTAAGGATGATTTTTAAGATCAAATAAGAGGAATATAAAGTTACAATTCAAAATGTAATAAACAACAGAGTTTTCAATGGAAACCATGTTCATGAAAATCACATTTTGGAGTAATTTCTTTCAAAATTTGTTATTATCCTTTGAAGAAAATGATGGGGAAAGCTAGCAGAAAATGAATACCTAAACAACCTAATGAAAGGGCCTACACTATATGTAGTCTCTGCTATCAAAAAAAGGCCAAGAATAAGAAGCTTGGGTGGTGTCTTTGACAAGGTAATTTCAAGAGTGAACAAAATTGTTAAACAGGAAATCACTCTATTTTAGGAAGAAATTGAAAATAAAAACTTGGTAAATTTTAATTGTTTATTGGTCATAACCCCTCTCTCTTGCCTCTAATAGAAGATGAACATGTTGCTAGAGTTTCTAATGGTCCTTTTCTTCTTATTCACCACATACCCTCTAAGAAAAATATACTTGGACTATAGAATTCAAAGAAAAGTAACTAATTTAATTCATTTTTTTTAATAATGTAAAGGGTGCTACCCCCTTGGTAGCATCTTATCAATAAAAAAGTGTATTGATTGTTCATACATATATATATACATATTGATATTGATCAATATATGTCAATTAATATATCAATCAACATTAATTGATATGTACACCAACAATTAATAAATATAAAATTTCATATGTATTGATTACACCAAGGTATACATATCGATTGAAATTTATTTATATATCAATTGATGTATCGATTGATATTAATTGATATTTTAGGGTGTAGATATTGTATAAAATTACAATATGTCTAGGGTTTCTAAATAGTAGATAATTTATTAAATTTTAAGGTTTTCTTAGATCATATCACATAAAATTATATATATAGAACTTTATTTTTGGTGTATATATACAATTTCTATTGCATCATATTAAATTTTCTTCATTTTTTAATTTTTAACCTCAAATTATTACAAACCTTGAACCAAAAATTTAGGGTTTAGGGTTTACAATTTATGATTTAGCACCCATAGTTTATATTAGGGCCTAGGATTTATGATTTAAGGTGAATTTAACTTAGTCTAGGGTTTTAGGTTTCATTTAAATGAGCTTTCATTTAAAAATTAGAAAAACTTATAAAAGAAGAACAAAAAAATGTTACTAGTGGAGAGCTGCCTAACTCAAAACCTTGTAGATCAATTATCATCAAGGGAGGAGAAATAATGAAGTCACCAACGAGGTTCCTCAATGTGGGTATGCATTATAATCTTTTATTTCTCTTCGCTATTAATGTTTAGAGAAATGAAAGCTTCAATTCCTAAATGGCTATTCATTTTTCAAAATTTACACACATTTATTGTAGCAATTTGTTTTGGTTAAATTATTCTATGAAAGGTGGAATCAACTTCTTGCACTTACCCCTTGGTTGATTAGATTCTAAAAATGTTTTTCGATTTGGGGGTTTTGTGAAGGATATCATACTTGTCATGACTTGAGAACTTAGAGCTGTTTTGTTAAAGATATGCTACATATTTTTATTTGTAGGGTATCTCTTTGGTCTTGTGTTTCTTCCTAGATGGTTTTTTTTCAAATGAAATTAGATTTGAGATTTTTTTGGAGGTAATCTGATCACTATATTTATGGCCATGTTCTATTATATGGAACCAATGAAAATGGATGATTAAGTGCTATCGTATGGATTAGGACATAGAGCACACCCACTTTCAACTATTTCACTCAAGGATAACCCTAGAGATCTCAATGCAAAAGAGAAAGAGATATTTCAATAGGGTTGTCCAAGGGGATGATTATAAAATAATGATGGGTTCACCACCAAGTAAGAACTTGGAAAGACAAATGAAATGCAAGATCTAATGACAAATCCTATTGATGCATGAAACTTGAATGAATGGCCTAGAAATACATATAAATCAGAACAAAAAGTTGTAAAATCATAATTGTGTACCTAGAAAATTGTAGAGGCTTGAATGAAGATTGGAAATTTTGCAAATCCTAAAATTTTGTCCTACTAGGACTCATTCGCCATTTTGGGTGAATCGGTCCTAGATATGGGTTTCTATACAGGAACGAGTTCTTGGAAAAAGTATCCAAAACTGCAAAAATCTCAAAATTGACCTAAACTAGGACTCATTCGCCAATCTAGGAAAATGATTCTAGTTAGGGTTTTCTAGAGCTTTAAAATTTGAATCTGGTCTTCAAGGTTTTCTCTTTATGTTCCTCTTTGTTTTTGGATCTAAAACTCTAATTTCAAGGTTGTAGGTGACTTTTTAGTGAAGATTAAAACCTTGCAAATGGGAGACAACTCCAACAAATTTCTCCAAGTTTGTAATCTAATATTCAATGATCCTTCAAGTCTTAAAAGCACCTAGATATTCAATTACACAAAGAGAGAGAGAGAGAGAGAGAGAGAGAGAGAGAGAGTTTATTGTTAGGGAATAGGGGTTTGCCTTGGTCAAACCCCTTGTAGGTAATTAAACCAAATGATGAGATAATGAAATCAATGCATGAAACATGAAACAAAGAGCATTAATAATGGAAAATAATACCTTTAATGATGCCTTGTAAATGATGTCGTGTAAGTTTTCAACTCAACATGAAATGGCCATGAAGGATGTAGATCTTGACAATAGGAGTAGAACAAAGCTTGATCTTGGATCTTCAATGCTACATCACAACACTAGCCCAATAAAATGCTTGATGCTTGATATCCTTAACATGATGATGGATCTTGAATTTTTGCAACAATTGATGAAGAATCTGCCCTTGAATGCCTTAAAAATTATCTTGAATATTATCTTGATGATCTTGTAAAGTCTTGGAATGGTTAACTCTCGAGTGCTTGGCTTGATCTCATGAATGCTTGATGAAATAATGATTTGAAAGCTCATTTCTATATGAAATCTATCTAATATCCCATTTATTAGATCCCAAATATCGACATACACAAAATTTAAACTTAAAAACCAATTTTTCTAGCTTAAAACCTTGAAAATAGGCTAAGGACTCATTCACCAAGCTGGGTGAATGGGTCCCACCTAGATGGGACTCCTTCATCTAAAGTAGTGAATGGGTCCCACAAGGCCTATTTTGATTGCTAAAGTGTTAGGGAGTGTAAATTACGTTTTTATGTTGATATTATCAGGTTTTTATTGAAATATGCCTTGGGATGCATAATATGGGGTCATAGGGGCCTATTAATGATGATATTAAGGTCATAAATGCAAGGGCCCAAAATTCAATGTGAAAGTGTAGATAAATACATTTTACAATATTAAATTAAGGCAAAAATAGGTCTATTTAGTTAAAAAGGGCCCTAAATCCAATGTGAATGTGTAGAACACATTACAACACTACATTAGGTCCACTTAATTTACTAGCCTCCTAAATTTAATGTGAAGGTGTCAATAAATACACTTTACAACATTAAATTAAGGAAAGGTTAAGTTTATTTAGCTTTAAAAGGGCCCAAGACCTAATGTAGATGTGTAAAACACATCATAACACTAGATCAAGGTGATATCAAGTCCAATTTATTAGTAATTTTTTCCAAATTAAGCAAGGAAAATGAGTAATTTTTTCGTTACCACAATATTATACTTCATTATTTTCTAGTGACAAAATGGAGGCTCTTTGCTCTCTTTCATTTTTTGAGATAAAGAACTTGGTAGAGATATGGAGACTAGTGCCAAGAGGTATCTTTGAAGGTCAGTAGGTCACCAAGTACACTAGACAATCATATCAAGTTGATAGGAAAGTAAAATATGAAAAATTTGGAGGTTTTAATTTAACAAAAATAGCTAAAATTAGGTAATTAAAATAGGGGTAGTTGGAGTAGAGGGGCTTGTGGTACTAGCCCCCAATCACATGGGGGACCATCTAGGGTTTTGTGCATGAGTTTTTGCATTTCTCCTTTGAAACTTCATTTTAATGGTGAACATCGTTTAATCACACAAGGAAACCCCTATTCCTTCCCTCAATTGAGTCACTTGGTTGAGTGATCTCAGTTTCCTAATGAACTAAAGCGTGAAATAGGTCCTAAAGTTCCACCTCCCAAAAAGGTGGACACCTTATTTCCTTTGGTTCAAACTCCATCAACATTCTCTTGCCATATTCTATTACAATATTAGGAATGATATCTAAGAATAGACCTTGATCATGAAAGTTAGAGGTATCTGAAAATGCTAGCAGATTTTGAAAGAAAAGGAAAACTTCATTCTAAATATCTTCTATCCTATTAGAAGTTGAACCATCTAACTTCATGATTCTTGTTATGTAATTTTGAGACCTTCATGATTTTTTTGAGTTATAACAAAAATATATATTCCTATCGCCTTATTTTAAGCAAGTTTCCTATGATTTTGATTTCCAAAAAAAATCTTCTCAAACTAGAAGTTTAGAGTGTTGTTCATAACTGTTTTGTAAAAGAAACCCTTGACACTTCACCAATTGTATATTTTTTAACATAAAGTTAAATTTTACTAGTGCACAATTTTCTTATGTATTTCATAACCTTAAGATGTAGTCAAAAAAATTCCCTTTATCAAATATTTTTATAGTCAAGTGCCAAAAACCACAAAACCTATAGAATATTCATAATTATCATCATCTACTCTTAAGCTCTAACTAATGACACCTAAATTTGTCCATGTCATAACATTACCTAGTCGATACATGACCTTGTAAGACATTTTGTAATATTTTATCCTAGGTCATTACACTATCCCACTTATCTCATTTATTCCACTTAATCACCTTCCCAATTAATTAAATAAATCTCATTTATTTAATTAATTCCCCTTCACATGTCTCAAAATAATTCAAATTAAATATTTGAATTAATCTATCACTTTTACCACATTGCAACATGTGTCACATGACTACAACTCTTCACATGCACACATAATTCAAATAATTTTATTATTTAAATTATGAGATTCCCACTCACATCCTATTTTTACCCCCATTCATTGTGCATCATAAGCATCTTTTCTTCCAAAATAAAGAATAGAATCCCACTTATTTCCTCACATCTTAATTTTAGCCTCATGTCATAATCCACTTAATGTGCGTCATAGACACTAAAATAAACTTTTAATCCTAGCCACACATATCACAAATTTGACTTTTAATCTTGGCCATCGAATCAAATCAGCCTTCTCCTATAAATCAATCTTTTCACAGGTCATTTGGAGAATCTTCTCCTAGCATCCTCACTCTGCCAAAATTTCTCAATCTTTTCATCTATCTATCTATTTTCTTCTATCATATTCATCTTATCGTTATGCTGTAAAAATGAGAAATCAACATATCAACATTCAAACCTTCAAAACCATGCATTTTCATGCAAGTGGAGAAGAGCAATGGAGATAAATCAAATCTAGCATGGAGATCGGTTTGCTTTGCTTTCTTGTTTTGATTTTCATGCTAGTGTGTGCTCTATTGTGTTTGTTAGGGTTTTCATATCTTGTTGTTTTAGTTTTATATCTTATTTTCCCTAACTACAGTTGGTGAACCCGGTGTGAATCCTTTGATCTAGCTTGCTTTTTGCAGGTTTTATTGTTTTTTTGTTGCAGATTTACCAGTTTTTGGATGAAACCTAAGGTTTTACAAATTCCATCATATCTTTCAAATGGCTATGTATTTCTCTACAATATTTTCATAGAAGCTTACAAATCATCTCAACGGGCTATAGTAAAAAAATTGAGAGTTTATCAAACGTTTTGTAGGTGTTATCACTATTTTATTTTATTTTCATAAAATTTACTTTTTGAATGCAAATCAGCGAATTTTTCCAAAATGTTTACATTTCCAGAAAACTCTTGTAATTTTAATAGGAGTCTCTATTTTACAGATTTAATTTATAGGTCAAATATAATGCGAAATAATCCGATCTTTGTTTTCTGTATGTTTTTCACAAATCCGCGTTTCTAAGTGCAAAACAAGGAATTTTTCTAACTTATTTATATTTCTGAAAATTTCTCATAAAATTAGTAGGGGTTCCTTCTTTGAGTTTTTATTTTTCAGATCAATAACATCTTCAAATAATCGAATTTAATTTGGCTATGTTAAAAACATGTATCTAAAATTGCAATTATCTGATGAGCTTACTTTTTTATATGGCTGCATTATAATATCATTTTTTTTATTTTGTAGGTGATCATAAGGAGCTATAGTAGCAGAAATATCAGTCATACACATCAAATTGAAAAACAAAAACTTTCAGGTGCACTCATTCTATTATCTTTATCTCTCATTTGATCAATCAATTTTGTTTGCAAAACACTTGAATTTGGAGCTTTAAAATGAACATCTTGTTTGCAATCACACTTTGAAATTGGGCTTAAAAAGAATCATTGTCTTTCATCACACATTTTGGCTTTGGGTTAAAAAGAACAAGTGTTTGAACTGTTTTACACACATTTTGATTTTCTAAAGGGAAATTAACAATTGCGAGTGTGAATCAAATGCGTGTGATCAAAAACACCTCACTTGGTTCACTTTTGTAATACCCTTCATAGAAGGCCTACTAGGGGATTTCATCACCCCTAGGGACAACCTCAATCAAAGTGTGAATCGAAAGACACGCTTCTTTGGGAGTTAAAATCTTGTCACTCTTGGCTAAGCCCCAAAGAACTCTATACCTTTGGGAAGTGAAGGTGAAGGGTGGGTTACCCCTTTCTCCCAACTGTGTGGCAGGATTTATCTTTCAAATTATCCCTATACAACCTCGTGCATCCTAGCTTAAGACCTAATTGGCCATACCCACTTGACTAGTTCTAGGACTTGTTGATGTGTCTTCTTCAAGTGTGTGCTTAATCATCACATTCATAATTTCAAATTCAAACTTGATTATGTGTCTTGCGTGTGTGATTCATGTGTGTACATGTGTAATCATTTGTTTGAAAATTGCCATATCAAGCTATAAACACCAACACATAAACATATCATTCTAATCATCCTAATCATCCTTTTTTCTAATCACATTCAAATCAATTTCATCCTAATCAATCCAAGTCATTCAATCTAATCATTTCATCATCATCATCACCCTAATCCTAGTCAAACACTTGCTAAAATGGTCCTAATCCTTAACAATTCCAGTCACAAGCCCAAGGTCATACTTAGAGGAGCCCCTTCACCTAATCATGAAGATAATCCAAAACCATACATCCTCCAAGGTGGGTCAAACTTTTCTCCTAATGATGATGAAAACTTTGTAGATCTTAGTGATAATGAGAACTTTGCAGAAATCTTAGGTCATCTTAATGATACTTCTGACAAGGGAAATACCACCATAAGTTTGGAATCGTACACCATTTCATCTACTAGTCCTCCATCACCATCTAATAAAATGCCTATCTCAAAGCACACTAGTCCTACACCAACACCACCATCCAACTTCTCAAGCTCTAATCCATCAACCAAAGAATCCTTTAACGGTTTTCTCCAAAGACTACTAGCACAAAATAGACCATCCCCATGTCAAGCACCCATTAATGAGCTTACCAATGAACCTTTGAATGTCATGTCTATTCTTCCAACTCCATCATGTGGTCCACAAACTATTGATCTTATATGTCTGAGTCAAATATCATCATGCCCTCATGTTGTTGATCATAAAGAGCATGCCAAGCCTCTTCTAGAGTCTTCCACTTCCATTTCCACTCAAACCCAAGAGCTATGTCAAGAGCATTATCCTAAGCATGAGGAAACATTAACCTCTCATTCTAATCAAGATCTATGCCTTTCTAATGTTCCCACTCATAACGTACTTGGTCCTATTCATGATGAAGCTTCCCTCTATGATCTAGATCCTACCTATGATCAAGAAGAATATGACGATCCCCTTAGCCAACTCTATGTATTCCATGGTCAAGAGCCTATCACTTCACCTATCCATGAGCAAGAAACCTCCATTTCTCCTATAGACCCCCTACCTAGTCCTATCCATGATCCCACATTATCCACTTGTCATGATGAGAAACATGCCTCCCAAGTAAATGTAGAAGATCAAACCAATAATGTGGATCTAAATGAACATAATCAAGATCCTAATGATCCTTCCACATCCACTATAAACCCCATTTCAAATCCACCAACATGTCCTATTGGTCTATCCAAATTTATTCATGAATGTTCCTCCTTAGAATAACAACAACCTTTATCCACTTCACCTTCTTCATCTAACAATGAACTCAAGTCTAGTGTCCAAAACACACCTAGTCCCATTGTCCATCGCATGCTTCAGAACATGAACTATCAAGGTAAAGGTTTAGGCCTTCATGAACAAGGTGTTTTGGAGCCCATCCATGTCAAGGTCCCTCTACGCTCTTATGGCCTTGAATATACACCCCAAGGACACCAATCTAAAGATGTTGGTACTTCCTCCATCCATCATAAGTCCTCTTTCCACCATAAATCCTATCATATGCCTAAAACATATGTTGCCATCCCTCCTCCATCATCTTACAAATGTCAAAAGCATGTGACCGTACATCTTCCACCATCAACTTTTCCACCATTGCTTCCAACTCCTAATAACCCTCCATCTAATCTACCTCCACTACTCCCAACACCTAATATCCCCATTATCCAACCCCCTTATCCACCTA
>CM021102.1:628029877-628185673 GCA_007115665.2 Sequoiadendron giganteum
TTTATGGCCATGTTCTATTATATGGAACCAATGAAAATGGATGATTAAGTGCTATCGTATGGATTAGGACATAGAGCACACCCACTTTCAACTATTTCACTCAAGGATAACCCTAGAGATCTCAATGCAAAAGAGAAAGAGATATTTCAATAGGGTTGTCCAAGGGGATGATTATAAAATAATGATGGGTTCACCACCAAGTAAGAACTTGGAAAGACAAATGAAATGCAAGATCTAATGACAAATCCTATTGATGCATGAAACTTGAATGAATGGCCTAGAAATACATATAAATCAGAACAAAAAGTTGTAAAATCATAATTGTGTACCTAGAAAATTGTAGAGGCTTGAATGAAGATTGGAAATTTTGCAAATCCTAAAATTTTGTCCTACTAGGACTCATTCGCCATTTTGGGTGAATCGGTCCTAGATATGGGTTTCTATACAGGAACGAGTTCTTGGAAAAAGTATCCAAAACTGCAAAAATCTCAAAATTGACCTAAACTAGGACTCATTCGCCAATCTAGGAAAATGATTCTAGTTAGGGTTTTCTAGAGCTTTAAAATTTGAATCTGGTCTTCAAGGTTTTCTCTTTATGTTCCTCTTTGTTTTTGGATCTAAAACTCTAATTTCAAGGTTGTAGGTGACTTTTTAGTGAAGATTAAAACCTTGCAAATGGGAGACAACTCCAACAAATTTCTCCAAGTTTGTAATCTAATATTCAATGATCCTTCAAGTCTTAAAAGCACCTAGATATTCAATTACACAAAGAGAGAGAGAGAGAGAGAGAGAGAGAGAGAGAGAGTTTATTGTTAGGGAATAGGGGTTTGCCTTGGTCAAACCCCTTGTAGGTAATTAAACCAAATGATGAGATAATGAAATCAATGCATGAAACATGAAACAAAGAGCATTAATAATGGAAAATAATACCTTTAATGATGCCTTGTAAATGATGTCGTGTAAGTTTTCAACTCAACATGAAATGGCCATGAAGGATGTAGATCTTGACAATAGGAGTAGAACAAAGCTTGATCTTGGATCTTCAATGCTACATCACAACACTAGCCCAATAAAATGCTTGATGCTTGATATCCTTAACATGATGATGGATCTTGAATTTTTGCAACAATTGATGAAGAATCTGCCCTTGAATGCCTTAAAAATTATCTTGAATATTATCTTGATGATCTTGTAAAGTCTTGGAATGGTTAACTCTCGAGTGCTTGGCTTGATCTCATGAATGCTTGATGAAATAATGATTTGAAAGCTCATTTCTATATGAAATCTATCTAATATCCCATTTATTAGATCCCAAATATCGACATACACAAAATTTAAACTTAAAAACCAATTTTTCTAGCTTAAAACCTTGAAAATAGGCTAAGGACTCATTCACCAAGCTGGGTGAATGGGTCCCACCTAGATGGGACTCCTTCATCTAAAGTAGTGAATGGGTCCCACAAGGCCTATTTTGATTGCTAAAGTGTTAGGGAGTGTAAATTACGTTTTTATGTTGATATTATCAGGTTTTTATTGAAATATGCCTTGGGATGCATAATATGGGGTCATAGGGGCCTATTAATGATGATATTAAGGTCATAAATGCAAGGGCCCAAAATTCAATGTGAAAGTGTAGATAAATACATTTTACAATATTAAATTAAGGCAAAAATAGGTCTATTTAGTTAAAAAGGGCCCTAAATCCAATGTGAATGTGTAGAACACATTACAACACTACATTAGGTCCACTTAATTTACTAGCCTCCTAAATTTAATGTGAAGGTGTCAATAAATACACTTTACAACATTAAATTAAGGAAAGGTTAAGTTTATTTAGCTTTAAAAGGGCCCAAGACCTAATGTAGATGTGTAAAACACATCATAACACTAGATCAAGGTGATATCAAGTCCAATTTATTAGTAATTTTTTCCAAATTAAGCAAGGAAAATGAGTAATTTTTTCGTTACCACAATATTATACTTCATTATTTTCTAGTGACAAAATGGAGGCTCTTTGCTCTCTTTCATTTTTTGAGATAAAGAACTTGGTAGAGATATGGAGACTAGTGCCAAGAGGTATCTTTGAAGGTCAGTAGGTCACCAAGTACACTAGACAATCATATCAAGTTGATAGGAAAGTAAAATATGAAAAATTTGGAGGTTTTAATTTAACAAAAATAGCTAAAATTAGGTAATTAAAATAGGGGTAGTTGGAGTAGAGGGGCTTGTGGTACTAGCCCCCAATCACATGGGGGACCATCTAGGGTTTTGTGCATGAGTTTTTGCATTTCTCCTTTGAAACTTCATTTTAATGGTGAACATCGTTTAATCACACAAGGAAACCCCTATTCCTTCCCTCAATTGAGTCACTTGGTTGAGTGATCTCAGTTTCCTAATGAACTAAAGCGTGAAATAGGTCCTAAAGTTCCACCTCCCAAAAAGGTGGACACCTTATTTCCTTTGGTTCAAACTCCATCAACATTCTCTTGCCATATTCTATTACAATATTAGGAATGATATCTAAGAATAGACCTTGATCATGAAAGTTAGAGGTATCTGAAAATGCTAGCAGATTTTGAAAGAAAAGGAAAACTTCATTCTAAATATCTTCTATCCTATTAGAAGTTGAACCATCTAACTTCATGATTCTTGTTATGTAATTTTGAGACCTTCATGATTTTTTTGAGTTATAACAAAAATATATATTCCTATCGCCTTATTTTAAGCAAGTTTCCTATGATTTTGATTTCCAAAAAAAATCTTCTCAAACTAGAAGTTTAGAGTGTTGTTCATAACTGTTTTGTAAAAGAAACCCTTGACACTTCACCAATTGTATATTTTTTAACATAAAGTTAAATTTTACTAGTGCACAATTTTCTTATGTATTTCATAACCTTAAGATGTAGTCAAAAAAATTCCCTTTATCAAATATTTTTATAGTCAAGTGCCAAAAACCACAAAACCTATAGAATATTCATAATTATCATCATCTACTCTTAAGCTCTAACTAATGACACCTAAATTTGTCCATGTCATAACATTACCTAGTCGATACATGACCTTGTAAGACATTTTGTAATATTTTATCCTAGGTCATTACACTATCCCACTTATCTCATTTATTCCACTTAATCACCTTCCCAATTAATTAAATAAATCTCATTTATTTAATTAATTCCCCTTCACATGTCTCAAAATAATTCAAATTAAATATTTGAATTAATCTATCACTTTTACCACATTGCAACATGTGTCACATGACTACAACTCTTCACATGCACACATAATTCAAATAATTTTATTATTTAAATTATGAGATTCCCACTCACATCCTATTTTTACCCCCATTCATTGTGCATCATAAGCATCTTTTCTTCCAAAATAAAGAATAGAATCCCACTTATTTCCTCACATCTTAATTTTAGCCTCATGTCATAATCCACTTAATGTGCGTCATAGACACTAAAATAAACTTTTAATCCTAGCCACACATATCACAAATTTGACTTTTAATCTTGGCCATCGAATCAAATCAGCCTTCTCCTATAAATCAATCTTTTCACAGGTCATTTGGAGAATCTTCTCCTAGCATCCTCACTCTGCCAAAATTTCTCAATCTTTTCATCTATCTATCTATTTTCTTCTATCATATTCATCTTATCGTTATGCTGTAAAAATGAGAAATCAACATATCAACATTCAAACCTTCAAAACCATGCATTTTCATGCAAGTGGAGAAGAGCAATGGAGATAAATCAAATCTAGCATGGAGATCGGTTTGCTTTGCTTTCTTGTTTTGATTTTCATGCTAGTGTGTGCTCTATTGTGTTTGTTAGGGTTTTCATATCTTGTTGTTTTAGTTTTATATCTTATTTTCCCTAACTACAGTTGGTGAACCCGGTGTGAATCCTTTGATCTAGCTTGCTTTTTGCAGGTTTTATTGTTTTTTTGTTGCAGATTTACCAGTTTTTGGATGAAACCTAAGGTTTTACAAATTCCATCATATCTTTCAAATGGCTATGTATTTCTCTACAATATTTTCATAGAAGCTTACAAATCATCTCAACGGGCTATAGTAAAAAAATTGAGAGTTTATCAAACGTTTTGTAGGTGTTATCACTATTTTATTTTATTTTCATAAAATTTACTTTTTGAATGCAAATCAGCGAATTTTTCCAAAATGTTTACATTTCCAGAAAACTCTTGTAATTTTAATAGGAGTCTCTATTTTACAGATTTAATTTATAGGTCAAATATAATGCGAAATAATCCGATCTTTGTTTTCTGTATGTTTTTCACAAATCCGCGTTTCTAAGTGCAAAACAAGGAATTTTTCTAACTTATTTATATTTCTGAAAATTTCTCATAAAATTAGTAGGGGTTCCTTCTTTGAGTTTTTATTTTTCAGATCAATAACATCTTCAAATAATCGAATTTAATTTGGCTATGTTAAAAACATGTATCTAAAATTGCAATTATCTGATGAGCTTACTTTTTTATATGGCTGCATTATAATATCATTTTTTTTATTTTGTAGGTGATCATAAGGAGCTATAGTAGCAGAAATATCAGTCATACACATCAAATTGAAAAACAAAAACTTTCAGGTGCACTCATTCTATTATCTTTATCTCTCATTTGATCAATCAATTTTGTTTGCAAAACACTTGAATTTGGAGCTTTAAAATGAACATCTTGTTTGCAATCACACTTTGAAATTGGGCTTAAAAAGAATCATTGTCTTTCATCACACATTTTGGCTTTGGGTTAAAAAGAACAAGTGTTTGAACTGTTTTACACACATTTTGATTTTCTAAAGGGAAATTAACAATTGCGAGTGTGAATCAAATGCGTGTGATCAAAAACACCTCACTTGGTTCACTTTTGTAATACCCTTCATAGAAGGCCTACTAGGGGATTTCATCACCCCTAGGGACAACCTCAATCAAAGTGTGAATCGAAAGACACGCTTCTTTGGGAGTTAAAATCTTGTCACTCTTGGCTAAGCCCCAAAGAACTCTATACCTTTGGGAAGTGAAGGTGAAGGGTGGGTTACCCCTTTCTCCCAACTGTGTGGCAGGATTTATCTTTCAAATTATCCCTATACAACCTCGTGCATCCTAGCTTAAGACCTAATTGGCCATACCCACTTGACTAGTTCTAGGACTTGTTGATGTGTCTTCTTCAAGTGTGTGCTTAATCATCACATTCATAATTTCAAATTCAAACTTGATTATGTGTCTTGCGTGTGTGATTCATGTGTGTACATGTGTAATCATTTGTTTGAAAATTGCCATATCAAGCTATAAACACCAACACATAAACATATCATTCTAATCATCCTAATCATCCTTTTTTCTAATCACATTCAAATCAATTTCATCCTAATCAATCCAAGTCATTCAATCTAATCATTTCATCATCATCATCACCCTAATCCTAGTCAAACACTTGCTAAAATGGTCCTAATCCTTAACAATTCCAGTCACAAGCCCAAGGTCATACTTAGAGGAGCCCCTTCACCTAATCATGAAGATAATCCAAAACCATACATCCTCCAAGGTGGGTCAAACTTTTCTCCTAATGATGATGAAAACTTTGTAGATCTTAGTGATAATGAGAACTTTGCAGAAATCTTAGGTCATCTTAATGATACTTCTGACAAGGGAAATACCACCATAAGTTTGGAATCGTACACCATTTCATCTACTAGTCCTCCATCACCATCTAATAAAATGCCTATCTCAAAGCACACTAGTCCTACACCAACACCACCATCCAACTTCTCAAGCTCTAATCCATCAACCAAAGAATCCTTTAACGGTTTTCTCCAAAGACTACTAGCACAAAATAGACCATCCCCATGTCAAGCACCCATTAATGAGCTTACCAATGAACCTTTGAATGTCATGTCTATTCTTCCAACTCCATCATGTGGTCCACAAACTATTGATCTTATATGTCTGAGTCAAATATCATCATGCCCTCATGTTGTTGATCATAAAGAGCATGCCAAGCCTCTTCTAGAGTCTTCCACTTCCATTTCCACTCAAACCCAAGAGCTATGTCAAGAGCATTATCCTAAGCATGAGGAAACATTAACCTCTCATTCTAATCAAGATCTATGCCTTTCTAATGTTCCCACTCATAACGTACTTGGTCCTATTCATGATGAAGCTTCCCTCTATGATCTAGATCCTACCTATGATCAAGAAGAATATGACGATCCCCTTAGCCAACTCTATGTATTCCATGGTCAAGAGCCTATCACTTCACCTATCCATGAGCAAGAAACCTCCATTTCTCCTATAGACCCCCTACCTAGTCCTATCCATGATCCCACATTATCCACTTGTCATGATGAGAAACATGCCTCCCAAGTAAATGTAGAAGATCAAACCAATAATGTGGATCTAAATGAACATAATCAAGATCCTAATGATCCTTCCACATCCACTATAAACCCCATTTCAAATCCACCAACATGTCCTATTGGTCTATCCAAATTTATTCATGAATGTTCCTCCTTAGAATAACAACAACCTTTATCCACTTCACCTTCTTCATCTAACAATGAACTCAAGTCTAGTGTCCAAAACACACCTAGTCCCATTGTCCATCGCATGCTTCAGAACATGAACTATCAAGGTAAAGGTTTAGGCCTTCATGAACAAGGTGTTTTGGAGCCCATCCATGTCAAGGTCCCTCTACGCTCTTATGGCCTTGAATATACACCCCAAGGACACCAATCTAAAGATGTTGGTACTTCCTCCATCCATCATAAGTCCTCTTTCCACCATAAATCCTATCATATGCCTAAAACATATGTTGCCATCCCTCCTCCATCATCTTACAAATGTCAAAAGCATGTGACCGTACATCAATTTTTCCACCATTGCTTCCAACTTCTAATAACCCTCCATCTAATCTACCTCCACTACTCCCAACACCTAATATCCCCATTATCCAATCCCCTTATCCACCTATCCATAAATCCTCTAAAAATCCTAATCATGACCAATCAATGCACACATTGTCTAAACATGAAGCTTCCACTCATTCCACCATACCCATGGGATTCAAAAGCGAAAAAATTAATGCCTCTAGCTATAAAGAAAAAAATCTGAAGGGTCCTCATGCCCTAGGACACAAAATAAAAGAATCAAAGAAAAATCCATCCAAAAATCAATATAACCCCATACCTCCAAAAGAAAATTCCAAAACTAAAATGGTTTGGGTCCCTAAGAAAAAGGAAAACAAGTCAAACGAGGCATCTACATCTCAAAAATCCCAATGATCCACTTCCACCTCACATTCCCACTCTATTCAAGAATCTCATATTCCATCCCACAAGAAAAATAAAAGTCATAAAAATACTAAGTCTATGTGGGTACCTAAAGCACTTCATCACCCATCTCCTAAGAAAACATCTTCATTGCTTCCTACACCTCCTCCACATCAAAATATTCAACGTTTATCACAATGTGTGCAACCATTGGTCATGGTTCCCTTCCATTTCACAACAATTCCACATACCTCCATCTCCTCACCCTTCACTCATTATCCTACATACCTCCCTCATCACCTTCCTATGGTCCATGCTTTTGGCTAAGCCTCCCATTCATCTCCCCTACATAATCCACATCATGATCCACCAATCCCTCCATAATCCACATCATAATCCATCATCTACCTACTCCATCTCCCTTTCATGTCATCCCTTATCGACATCTATGAGCATAATGACATTTGACATGGTTCATGTGATGACATCCATCTCTAGTGGGACTATCACCTTTCATGGAACTAGACACTTGAGTCCCTCCTATCCATATTCCCCTTCTCTTATCCAAAAATAAAAAAAAGTCAAAAAAATTCAAAAAAGAAAAAAAGAAAAAAGGAAAAAAAAAGACTAAAGAGAAATCCCTTCATCCAATGGTGAAAACCTGGTAAACAGGCGCCCTGGATAAGTACCATGATGAAAACCTGATAAACAGGCATCATGTGTAGGTTGATCTTCTATGTCACTTACACTTGGGGGCATGTTGTCTCATCCTACCATATCATTTTTTTATCCTATCATATCCTATCTTACCATCTCCTATCTTATCATCCTTAGCCATCATGCCCATATACTTATCATATTGAGTCCATTCATCCTCTCTTCCTCCTTTTGATCTTGATAAAAATGTGGGGCAAAATGTTGAAACATGCTTTGGATATCTTTTGATATACCCCATCCTTCCAAACAAGCCTATCATTATCCTAGTGTCATAAGTTTTGTCATGAAGAATCCTAAGTATTGTACCTAGAATGGGGCATGTTATTCCTATGCGACATAGTCTTTGGAGATCACATCCTTTCCCTCTTATGATGCATACATCCATTTCATTCACTATGACCTATCCTTTTTTATCCATCCATATATCATGAGTCTTTTGTCCCTTATCCTATCACCCACCCTTTCATCCATCAATCCTATCTATTTCCTTGCACCTAGACTTGGTTTTCCCTTGTCATTGGTATCTAGCAAAAAGGCTACCCAAATTTCATCCATTGACATCTCAAAACATTTCAAAAAATCCAAAAAAATCAAATATTCCAAAAATCCAAAAAAATCAAAACATTTCAAAAATCCAAAAAATCAAGCATCTTCAATCATTCCAAGCAATAATCCAAATGCAAATCAATCCTTAATCCATACCAACCAAGCTAATCAATCAAGTCAAATTATCCAATCACATTTCGGTCTTGATCCTAATCTTGTTGTAAACCCAATCAATCATCAATCAATCATCCTTGTGTTGATCTAGGGATATATCATTCCCCGTGATGACAACACTATCATCATCAATCAATCATCCTTGTGTTGATCTAGGGATATATCATTCCCCACAATGACAACACTATCATCATCATCATCATCAATCATTAATCATCGGTTTACAGTTGACAAGGGCAATACCTTGTTTGTTTTTGTATCATTTGTGCATGCTTGCTTGCTTGTGTGTGTTATCATTTTATTTGCATTTGCATCAAATCTGAATCACTCCCAACTAATATTCATATCTTGTATCTAGACAAGGTTGTATTATGTTGGGGCACGAGACACATCGTCACCTTGGTCCTTATACCTTGGTGCATAACGTCTAGTGCTATATCAAACATATGATTGCTCACTTTATTGCAGCATAGCGTGTCATTTTTCTTTTTCATCTACTTCTTATCTTGTATCATTCATCTTATCCCTCCTTTATCATTTCATTCATTTTGAGAGAATATCCATGTTTATGCAACCCACCTATCCTCTGAGGGGGCATCATCATCATTATCATATCCTATATCATCATCCCATTTCTTCATATCTTTTGCATCATCATATTCTTCTATCATCCCTTTCCTTCATTCATCATACTCCTTCACTTCTTCAAGTGGTTGGGGCATCATATTTTTTTCATTTATCCATGCATTAACTTCTTTGAAATGATGTTACTCGACATAAATCTCAAACATCATCTCAAAGAGGGGCAAAATGTAGACACCTAAAATTGTCCATGTCATAACATTACCTAGTCGATACATGACCTTGTAAGACATTTTGTAATATTTTATCCTAGGTCATTACACTATCCCACTTATCTCATTTATTCCACTTAATCACCTTCCCAATTAATTAAATAAATCTCATTTATTTAATTAATTCCCCTTCACATGTCTCAAAATAATTCAAATTAAATATTTGAATTAATCTATCACTTTTACCACATTGCAACATGTGTCACATGACTACAACTCTTCACATGCACACATAATTCAAATAATTTTATTATTTAAATTATGAGATTCCCACTCACATCCTATTTTTACCCCCATTCATTGTGTATCATAAGCATCTTTTCTTCCAAAATAAAGAATAGAATCCCACTTATTTCCTCACATCTTAATTTTAGCCTCATGTCATAATCCACTTAATGTGCGTCATAGACACTAAAATAAACTTTTAATCCTAGCCACACATATCACAAATTTGACTTTTAATCTTGGCCATCGAATCAAATCAGCCTTCTCCTATAAATCAAGCCTTTCACAGGTCATTTGGGGAATCTTCTTCTAGCATCATCACTCTGTGAAAATTTTTTCTTATTTATCTATTTTCTTCTATTATCTTTCATCTTATCGTTATGCTGCAAAAATGAGCAATCAACATATCAACAATCAAACCTTCAAAATCTTGCATTCTCATGCAGGTGGAGAAGAGCAATGGAGATAAATCAAATCTAGTGTGGAGATCGGTTTGCTTTGCTTTCTTGTTTTGATTTTCATGCTAGTGTGTGCTCTATTGTGTTTGTTAGGGTTTTCATATCTTTTTTGTTTTAGTTTTATATCTTATTTTCCCTAACTACACTAACAACTTATGTTTTGTCTCAACACATCAAGCCAACCAATAGATTATTTCCTCTTAATTTCCCTAAAGTGCAACAAATACACATTTCCTACAAAATAATTATAAATTCAAAAAAGTGGTCCAAATCATTCATGTGAATATTACCTAACTAAAAAGGCCAATGAAACTCATTTCATCAAGTAGAATGTATTCACTGAAACATATTCTCTCCTAAAATGTTACATTTTTTTACTGCACAAGAGAATTCATATTTTTTAATTGAATATAGAAGGTGAAATGTATTGTGGATTTATTGGTGTTAAATGTTACAATACCAATTGGATCAAGTAACAAAAAAGGTGATTTAGATAGAGGATTGGTTTTCAAAGTGCATGTCTAATTATATGAATTAAGTATATAATTTTTTAATTATAATAGTACATTTCATATTCATTTGATGGGGATTCTTTGATATTATTCTTTCAAGATGGGATACATTAAATATCAAATGTAGTGAGTTATCCAATTGATAGATCAAGGTCTAGTCAAGGCTCATTTTTCCTTCTTGCATGTAGGCTAGATTGTTCATTAAAGGTGTCTATAAAATAAATTGTTGACACTTGTAAGAAGTGGAGGATAGTACAAGTACTCTAATTGTGACTATTTTCATAATTGCACATGTCACACCCCATCTTGTTGTTACTGAATTACTTTTACCTTCACAAGTAAATAGGATGATAAATGCAATCATGATTTTGATATGTTTGATAAAGGAATGGAATACTGAAATAGGTACTAAGATATTATTGCTTTGGAAGAGTAATTATGTTTACATTGATGAAGAACATGTATTGATAATATATGAATATGATAATGTTGTATGATGTATATGGATTTATTATGAATTTCTAACTACCTTGGTGTTGTACTAAGTTGGTTGCAGGGATAGATTCAATCCTCTAGAAGGGAGGGGAAGTATCACTCAAGAGAAGTGATTGGTTGGGTAACCCTTAATGAAACCTAACTGAGCTTACACACTCATAATAGAATGGTTGAGTCAATTTATAGTGTTGGGAATAGGTAAGTCATCCTTTAGTATGATGTGTTTTCATTAGTAAGGATCTTGATTATTGTTGAGTGCATTCTTGGATGGTGTTTATGTGTTTGGATTTTATGGTTTCTTCTTTATATTACTATGCTTGATTGATGAGGTGAACATATGTTGAGTGTATACACATGTAAGCGTATGCATATCAGCAATAAACCATATGCATGAAGGAACACGTACATGAGAGTATATAGGTAGACCTACATATGCACGCTTATGAATGGGTTGCTTATGAGCATGGTGTTATCGAAGGGACAATGTGGCATGTATGTATACATCATACATATATTCTCCTATCAATAAGATAGTAATTGTATATGTACTTGATCATGTAATCAAATTTATATATTTATATATATATACAAATGATATTATATATGAAACTTATTAACTTGATCTTATTCATTTGAATATTGAATGTATACATATTTAATTGACATGGAATATATATATATATTAGAACATATACACATATACATATATTTATATATATAGCATTAAAGCTATACATCAATTTATATATATGTACATGTATATAAATGTAGATATATATTTATATATTTAGAAAGTATGTGAGGCCGATTTGTATATATATTATGAAAAGTATTAGAGGTTGATTAATACATATATTGTTTATAAAGGCTGACTTGATAAACATATGTGAAGGCCAATGTAGCTAAAATGCATAGTGCTTATATTAAGCATTGGAATGTTATAGACTTTGGAAGTTTTAAATATACAATGCTAAGTGATAAAGCAAGGTGCAACATATAGAATCTAGTACAAAGAGTCTTATAAGACTTAGTCAAATAGAATGAAGGCAACATGTTTACATTGTAGAGCGCAGTTGTAAATAAGTGAAGGCTTGTAAAAGCCATGCATAATATTTAAAGTACTATTTTAAGTATGCAATGAACTGTGTATACATAGTATGGTAGTGCATGAAATAGTGAAGGGTGCAGCTAATCAAAACATAAATGCAACGCATAGGGTAGTAAAGGTTGATTTGGAATATATAAGCCATGGTCGATATTATACAAATGCATAGCTATTTTATAGTAGTGTATTATTTATACATTGGAATGCATTTATCCAAAAGGATAAAAGGTGATGGAAATATTAGACATAAAGTCTATTGTGTAAAGTGATTTGCATGCATGAATAAAAGGATATCAACCATAACAATAACATTCTTTGTCAAATCACATTTTGAGCACTATTTTAGAGGATTTGATTCATCCTTTACTTGTCGAATGAATAGTCTATGACTAAGTCGGTAGATATATGTTTTGTTGGTTAAACATGGACTATTTTCCCACACCAAAAGAATAAGAAAATGGCTAAAACTTGGCACCATTCTATAAATACTTTGTTCCTGTAGAAGGCCATCATGTTTGAAATTCGCTTCTCATATTTTGAGCATGTGTATATTTGAAAGTCTTGTGTTGTTGTCAAGCAAAGGAGGTCGATCTGTAGAATACCAAGCTGAGTTTTCACTTAGATTTTTTCCACCTTTTTGCTATGAGAAATGAGTCAACCTACATGCTTGAGTGGTGTCGACTAGCATACCTTTTTCTTAGGCATCAATGTCTCAATATTTTATATAAATAGATGAGCCAAATATCTCATTGGGGATGCACAATTCTATAGTTTCATTATGCTCCTATTATTCTAAGAGTATAGAGTTATATATAGTGAGAGCATTGAGTTATTTAGTGAGCCTTGAGAAAGAGGATATTGTGAGGTATTGCATTGAGTGGTTTTAAGTGTTTTGAGGAGAAGCTTGGCAAGCTATCTTGGGAAAGGAACAAAGTAAAGAACCAATTAGGTCAGCTAGAATATAGTGTAAAGAAGCATGGGATTCTATCCTCTTAATGTGTACTTGTCTTCATGAAAGATAGAATGTCTTGATTATTTTCTTGGGAATCACATTAGATTGCTTGAATAGATAAATGATTTATTTGCTTTATGGAAGGAAAATAATCATGTAGTTATGATTTCCTTATGAGTTTCATTATATACTCCATATTAAGGATAGAATGTTATCATCAGTATTACATACTAGGATTGATAAAAATGAATAGCTTGGGAAGTTATTTGATACATAGATACTCGCATAATCTCTTTTGATACATGCTTGAGAAACATATTTATTAGGTTATTACTTTGAGATACCATATATAGGAATTATGATGATGATTCTATGCATATATAGTCTACACCACATGTATAATTTGAAATGTACCAATATCATGAAGTGACTTAACACTGTTAGCTTACTATGTTAGGAAACCTTAGGAATGATAACGTTTAGCAATACATCAATAGTGATGGTAGGAAATATATGTTAGGATGTGATGTCATACAAACCACATCAATATTTTTCACCTGAATGATCACTTGATCATTACTTGACTATTGAATGAAACTCTAGATTGAAATTAACCTATGTGGGTCTAGAAGTACATTTGATTAATGATTGAAACTCTAGGTTAAGAATTAACCATTAGGTTGGAGTATATACTTGATTACGCATTAGAACCAATAAGTTGAGAATAACCTGGTGGAACCCTTAAAATTTCCATGGTTCCACTGACCTAATAAGGTTAAACCCTGAGTGTCATTGACTTAGGGTTCTAGTTTTGCAAAATTATTCATGTCCACACCCTCATATGGGCACCAGGTTTCTATTTTTGAGTTGGTTGGTTGTGTCAATTCCCATTCTTTTTCTTAATCCCTCATGGCCTTGAGTCTTGTGGTTTTACTGACCCCTTCTTTATCCCGCCCATAGTGACTAGGTAGTCCTTCTAAAACAACCTTTGGCACATGTGTTGTAAGTTCTCTCTAAGTCAGACTTTATGTTTCCTCGTCACTCATTGCTCATTCATTTTTGAATTCCCATGACGAACCCGCGATGATCGATACCCCTTGGTCTCTTTTACATCGGCCTCTTGTATGCCTTCATGTTTTTGTTTGTGTCAATGAGGAAGTAACACCGGATGAGCGATGTGGTCAAAATTTTGACCCATCACTACCCTTTTAACTCTCGCTGGTTGTTTTATGTAGGATAAAGTTGAACCCATGACCACCGATGTGAAAGTGGTTTCCCATCACTAAGATATAGTTCTTCACTGGTTTACCTTGGCCATATGTGGGTTATCAAGTGATGAGCGATACAAGTAAGATAAATGGCTGAAATCTCTCTATCATAGATCAATGGCTTCTATCTCATTACTAGCCTCCCAGCTATCACTAGTTGAAGTTCTAAAATGGACTCAAAATAAATGATGCTCGATGCCATACCTATGAAGGTGACACGTATTATCTACCTCACCCATTGCTTAGTAAATATCATATTGCCAAAAGGAAACTATGAGGTGGTGAGTACATGTGAACCACAAGATTAAGTTTTCCATCTAGTAGATCAATGGTGTGTATTCAAATGAGAATGGGCAACTAACAGAGTGGGTATTTTCGCTCATGTGAGCTACCTATTAAAAACCCTAGATCAGACATGCAAACCTAAACACCTTCCATAAAAGAGAAAACATAAAAAATCAGAGCTTTGCATGCGAATGTGCAAAATGAATATTATTCAGGAATTTAATATTACAATGAGATGATTTGCTTTATAAAGGCAAAGTATGCAACCCTAATGTTGACCTAAAATTAGCTCAACCTAAGTAAATTTATGCAAATGTAATTAAATATTAATTACACTAACACTACCTTGCACCATTAATGTTGCTTGTACTGAACTAAATAAGTGAATGGAGATACAATTTTAATTCTTTACATTGCTTATGAGGAGTTGAACGAAGCAAAGACAAGGTGAAGGCACAAGTGGAGTAGAGAAACAAAGTTCATTTCTTAGGTAAGTCCCTACCATGTGATGGAAATCTCATTCTCTTGTTGAATGGTCTCTATTTTTTATGTGCCTATAATCATATGTTGGGTTTAGAATAGGGTTTTTCTATATTATGAAGGACTGGGGTATATTTTGGGGTAGGATAACATTGAAAAGTTAAGTAGTGCTCTGCAATTTCAATTACGATTTTTATACCAGCAATTCGGCACCTACCTTGAATTGTAATTGAGGAGGAAACCCTAGTCTAAGGAAAGAATGAGCCAACCAGGTGAGCCCTCCATCTCTAAGCCTATGTCAAAAAGAAAGAGGCAGCAGGCCTCTCATGAAACAACACAAGAGTTTGAAGGCCTTGACAGGAAGAAGGGACAACCAAAGAATTATGTCCATTTTATGGAAAAAATTTAGCCTCCAAATGTCAAACTAAGCGGTAGAAAGGCCACAAGGGATGTGGTGTTAACCTCTAATTTTAAAGACCTCACGGTGGAGATTGGTGATATCGTTGTGCCGAAGTCAGGTTGAGAGTTGTTTGTGAATGCATTTACAAGGAGGGATGCTCCTCACCCTAGCCAAAATTTTTGGGGGTGTGACCTGGGAAAACTGGTTGTCTCGAATGTCTTTGTGGAGGTGGATTTAATGTTCAAGCTCGCTAACAGATATGATGATGTCAACAGGGTTATTGCTGACATGTCTAGAAGAACCCTCTTGGAAATAAAGAGAAGCAAAGTCATAGACATCTTTGACATGAAACCTGATGTTATTGATAAAATTAGCATGCAGAACTTGCAAAATTATTACAATGCACATAGGGTTGGGTACAGAAAAAGTGAATTACCCAAGTACAGACTAGAAAAGGACTCCACATTTGCACTCAAATAGGTCGAGCCCTTGGATTGTGAAAAATTTATTGACTATTTCAAGTACACATATTATATGTTGTGTCGGGTGCTCAGGATTAGGTGTGATGGAAGGATATCATCGGTTATGCTGGTTATGATCATGAATATCCAGCACAGGTGGTTCAATTATGCTCATCGCATTGTTGAGAAATTGCACTATGATTTAATGAGGTTAAAAGAGAGAAGAACCCTGTGGACTTTTAGGCATTATTCTGTGTTGATGCACATGATCCTATATCAAGGAAGGGATTTTTTTAGTAGGTATCTGCAATTGAGGCGAGGGGATAACAATAACCATAGATTACCAGTATAGATGTGGACTTGCATCTGGGGTTTGCATTGCTCCACCTCACATTACACTTGGTTTTGTAGTACAATAAAGCATACTATCTTGGTGCAAATGGGGGTGGTGCCAGTGGAAACAATTTCTAAAACAATTAGAGCTTTCTTAAGGCCAAAAGAATACGGAGATGATCCCAATTATGAATGTAATTAGGGAGACTGGTATTTGTATGGAAAATGCACTATTATCAAGTGTTATGGAACTATTGTGGCCCCACATCTACAACCTATATATGTACCTGATAGGTTGGTATTTATGGAGATCATGTGGCAAATGGATAATGGTGATGCCGAGAACTTTAAGGTTTCCAAGAAGGCCTCAATCATTACCACTACCTTTTCTTTTGATCATTTTTTTGTCACTACCAAAGAGGCATATGAGTTTTTTGGTATAATAGTAAATAACTTGAGGATGGATGTAGCCTCTATTAGGAAGTTTGACCCTGAAGGAGTCATTGATAGGGAGAAGATTAAATGAGTAATATCAAGGTATGGGCCTCACCAGCTTATTTTCAAGGAAGATGTGGTAAGAAACTTGTTGACAACAATTGCTACTCAGGATAGGGGAGCAGTGTGGATAAAAATTGTTGACATAGAGAAAAGAGATCAAAGAAAGAACTCATTTTATTAAAGCCCGTATAAACACATTGATGATAAATTCACCAAAATGGGAATAATCCTTAGTGATTTAAGCAATGGCACTTTCTTTGAGAAGGTACAACAACCAGAGGATTTAGCCCAGGCTAGCTTACATGAGCACTTGATGAAGAATAGTGACCAGTAAATGGAGTTGGTAGTACCAAAGGTTTAGCAATAGTCGTTGGATGTTGGAGATACCCCTACCATGGAATTGCCCCCTAAGGAAGTTGGTGAGATACGGGATGTTGAAGCTGACACACACCAGCCTTCCACTGAGTCAGATCCCATTGAGCACTGAGTAGAGAAGGAATTTTCTTACCCTAATGTTGGGAATGTAATGGAACCTTTTATTCTAGATGATAGGCTTGTGCCTTGGGAGTATGATGAGAGCTGAGATAATGATGCAAAGATTTTAGCCTATGCTAAATTCTTGGAAGAGGATCCTTTTGTGGCTTCAAAGTAATTTAAGGAATTTGTTGCAAAGTTAAAATCTTAGGGAATAAGTGATAGAATATAGTCTGTAGTGGAGGTATTTGATCCTTCTTAGCAGGAGGAGGTGAAAAGGAATATTGAAGAAGAAATTGCTCAAGAAATTGCCCAAATGAATCCGGTGGAGGCTAGGAGGTTAGTTAAGGATATTGGGATGTTGGTTATGCTTGGTTGGATTTTTTCCTCCATAATTTCCTTGGATGTAATTAAAAGTGACCCAGGTGCTTCAGTTTATGAAGAAACATTTGATGGAAAGACTTTTGGTTCGGGTTTCAGTCCCAGTCTACATGCATTTGCTATCTGGTCTATAACTCCAGACTCAGGAAGATGTGTACTTAGCAGAACAATCACTGGCCTCTCGGTTATGTGATCATTAGAAGAGCTTCAGAGATTGTAGCCCCATAAGATGCAAGATTCAAAATTAATTCGACCATGTTGAGTGTTGATACTACAGAGATTAGTCAGGCTAAGTACTCAAAATTGTTAGAGAAGCACAACAAGCTGGTTGAGGAGTATAACAATGTAAGAGTTACTCTTTCTAAGGCTAGCTAGAAGGCCCTCCCAGCATCTCCATCTAATACTTCACCTCAAGATAAGGACACCTTGAAATTGAGAATTAGTGCTTTGAAGAAGGAGCTCCAGACAACCAAGGTTGAGAATTATAAGCTCCAAGAAGGCATGAGAAACACTTCCAAATTATAGATGGCATAAGATTTCTCTAAAGATAGAAACTACATGGTTGACATATAAGGGTGTCCATGAAGCCTATGAGAAGTTTTAGAATACCCAAGAGGTTTTCATAAACACCTGGAGCAAGTGGAGTAGCAAGTTGAGTAGCTTGAGGGAAGTTCAAGTAAATGAAAAAGGAGATCCTAAAGTCCCAGAGCAACTCCATGAATCAATCAAAATAATTGAAGTTGTTGGAGAAATTACAGGCTTCCACGAAAGAATTGGATGATTATTGCAAGGAAAAGTGAAGGATTTTAGGGACATGGAGGAAAAGGGCATCCCTAAGGTTCTCAATGAGGAGGGGAAATTAAATGATTATGACTCATGGAAAGCTTTGTTCAAGCGTTTGACAGCTAAGTGTCCTAAGATGGCCTATGTTGAGGGTAAAATGGATTTATCAACATTAAATGATTTAATTGATAATCTTATCAAAATTGAGATAGGAATGGACACCTTTGTGAAGGAGGCCTAGGTCATGTTAGATGCAAGGTACAATGCTTATATTGTCAAAGTACAAAAGTTTATAGGTGAAATTTGGCCTGCTGAGGAAGAGTGCAGGGATTGGTTAGATAATTATGTTGAGTAAACCACCAAGGGAGTGGTAAAGTGGATATAGAACATGGTCTATTATAATATATGTTTGGCCTTTGAAACAAACTTTGCATAAAGAAATATATATCCTCTTTACAGAATATACACATGAGGGTCTAATCAAGCTTCCTTGAATATTCTCTCTACTCTTTCATTTCAATTTGGTTTGTTTTTTGGATAATATAATGACGTGGACTTTTAAAACAACATGCGAACAGTTGTTATGTGCTCATCCAAATGATTGTGTTTGGTTCTTTCCCCCCATTTTGAAAAAGTGCAAATATAACTATCGAGGGGTTGAATGAAATTAAATATTGAAAGATGCAATATGAAATGTAATTTGGTATGCCAATAGCCCGATGCTTATTTTTCTCCCTTAATCCTATACAAGGGAATTCAAGGCTATTGTGTAGGCATCTTTGAAATTTTGTGGAGCTCAGGTACATTTTCGTGAACATTACCAAGAAATGTGCAAGTAATATAGAATTGATAGTTGATTCTAGGATTATGAGTTCATCTTTACAAGTAGCTTAAAATTTCTACAATATTTGTAGCATTTTGACATCAATTAATGGAAAACTCAAAGCAGATTTTCTCCTCCAAAGCTATATATGAATTAGTGATGAAGTAGTTAAGGATTATTTCATTGGTCTCTAAATGTTGTGATTAGATGTGTGTTTGCATTGTATGCTTCAATTCAAGGAATTGACTAAATGCTTTAGTGTGATCACTGATTCATGTATTGTGACGTAGGATTCTAAGAATTGTCTATTCTGATCTTTTGAGTTATGAATTTGTAATGCAAATTCATAATGGTGATGCTAATTCTATAATTAGTGTTTTACTATTATTTGCAATTTTGACCCCGTCACCCTTTGATAAGGCACTATTCTATGCATCATTTGGAATTTTGTGTACCTATCCAATTAAATTGCGTCAAAGAACAACTCATTTAAATAAAATTTCACTTATAATGATGATGGTTGTCGAACTTATCCACTAATTTTCCCATTCTCTGCTTTGAGTCACTGGATGTGAAGAATTTTCCAGATTCTTGCAAGTCATTATGCTCTAAGTCTTGATTTGAGAATGTATCTATTGAATTTACAATGTATGTGGAGGTATTATGAATTAATGTTATAAGTATATTGTGGGGTTACCCTCCTAGGTTTTGCAGAGCCCAAAGTGCAGGAGGAAAGCTAAAGTCCTTTCTCTCATTCGTTGGCCAACCCCTTATAGGTTGCTGACTATTGGAAAAGGTAATTCCATAGGCTACCTATGAGATCTAATTCGATTTTAAAAAGAGACCAACAAAATGGAGACTCTACTGGGGAATCAAGTCTGAAATAGCTAGTATTATGAATTAATGTTATAAGTATATTGTGGGGTTACCCTCCTGGGTTTTGTAGAGCCCAAAGTGTAGGAGGAAAGATAAAGTCCTTTCTCTCATTCATTGGCCAACCCCTTACAGGCTGCTGACTATTGGAAAAGGTAATTCCATAGGCTACCTATGAGATCTGATTCAATTTTAAAAAGAGACCAACAAAATGGAGACTCTACTGGGGAATCAAGTCTGATGGCCTATGTTGAGGGTAAAATGGATTTATCAACATTAAATGATTTAATTGATAATCTTATCAAAATTGAGATAGGAATGGACACCTTTGTGAAGGAGGCCTAGGTCATGTTAGATGCAAGGTACAATGCTTATATTGTCAAAGTACAAAAGTTTATAGGTGACATTTGGCCTGCTGAGGAAGAGTGCAGGGATTGGTTAGATAATTATGTTGAGTAAACCACCAAGGGAGTGGTAAAGTGGATATAGAACATGGTCTAGTATAATATATGTTTGGCCTTTGAAACAAACTTTGCATAAAGAAATATATATCCTCTTTACAGAATATACACATGAGGGTCTAATCAAGCTTCCTTGAATATTCTCTCTACTCTTTCATTTCAATTTGGTTTATTTTTTGGATAATATAATGACGTGGACTTTTAAAACAACATGCGAACAGTTGTTATGTGCTCATCCAAATGATTGTGTTTGGTTCTTTCCCCCCATTTTGAAAAAGTGCAAATATAACTATCGAGGGGTTGAATGAAATTAAATATTGAAAGATGCAATATGAAATGTAATTTGGTATGCCAATAGCCCGATGCTTATTTTTCTCCCTTAATCCTATACAAGGGAATTCAAGGCTATTGTGCAGGCATCTTTGAAATTTTGTGGAGCTCAGGTACATTTTTGTGAACATTACCAGGAAATGTGCAAGTAATATAGAATTGATAGTTGATTCTAGGATTACGAGTTCATCTTTACAACTAGCTTAAAATTTCTGCAATATTTGTAGCATTTTGACATCAATTAATGGAAAACTCAAAGCAGATTTTCTCCTCCAAAGCTATATATGAATTAGCGACGAAGTAGTTAAGGATTATTTCATTGGTCTCTAAATGTTGTGATTAGATGTGTGTTTGCATTGTATGCTTCAATTCAAGGAATTGACTAAATGCTTTAGTGTGATCACTAATTCATGTATTGTGACATAGGATTCTAAGAATTGTCTATTCTGATCTTTTGAGTTATGAATTTGTAATGCAAATTCATAATGGTGATGCTAATTCTATAATTAGTGTTTTACTGTTATTTGCAATTTTGACCCCGTCACCCTTTGATAAGGCACTATTCTATGCATCATTTGGAATTTTGTGTACCTATCCAATTAAATTGCATCAAAGAACAACTCATTTAAATAAAATTTCACTTATAATGATGATGGTTGTCAAACTTATCCACTAATTTTCCCATTCTCTGCTTTGAGTCACTGGATGTGAAGAATTTTCCAGATTCTTGCAAGTCATTGTGCTCCAAGTCCTGATTTGAGAATGTATCTGTGGAATTTACAATGTACGTGGAGGTATTATGAATTAATGTTATAAGTATATTGTGGGGTTACCCTCCCGGGTTTTGCAAAGCCCAAAGTGCAGGAGGAAAGATAAATTCCTTTCTCTCATTCGTTGGCCAACCCCTTACAAGCTGCTGACTATTGGAAAAGGTAATTCCATAGGCTACCTATGAGATCTGATTCAATTTTAAAAAGAGACCAACAAAATGGAGACTCTACTATGGAATCAAGTCTGAAATAGCTGGTTTCTAGAACACCTTATCATAGAACACTATATCATATAGTGGCATTCTTATATAGATTCGATGTGTTTGAAGTATTGCTAGTTGTTGTTTCAAGTCTTTTGTTGTATTTTTACCAAGGTTCATGTTAGTTTTCCCGCATTCTAATCTTTCAAAGTATTGTGGCCAAGCTTCATTTAGAAACATATTGCATTTGTCAAAGTTTGTCAATATACTTACGAATTTGACAAAATTGGAATAAATTGTAACACAATTACTACAAATCGGTTCCAAAGAATTTGGGTGGTGACTTTGAACTCTCTACACCAGTGCAAGCCATTGTTTAAAGATATTAAGGAAGTGGTGAAGAAGAAGAGAAATAAACTAAAACGGTCGGTGGATGTAAAGACAATCCAAATACAAATGTGAGGAACTCAGGGCCACATGAAGAAACATCCAGAGCAGAAGTTAGAAGGAGAATTGCACAAGAAAATGAATCCACATGGGAAGTGGGAAAAAGCAAAGAATGCTAAAAAAAATTAAGTCTGCTCCTCACCCTCTTCTTGAATGTAGTGGTCATGTTGGCTCTAATTCAGAATGTGAAAATAATTTGTTAGATTTTGATGATCACAGTTCTACTGAGATTGGGGAAGTTTACATGAAATCTGTTGTGGGTGAGCAATCCTCTGACCATGGATTAAAGGCCATGGAAATGAGAGAAAGGGATAGGATACAAAGAGAAAATACTAGTGCTAGACAGGCTAGGATTGAGGGATAATTGACTCCTGATTCTTACCACTATACCCCAATCCCTTTAGATTTTTTGACGGGAGATGATGAATATTCCTATAATATTACCCCTAACTAGGAAGATGTTACAATAGCATCTGATGGTGATTCAACTTTTCCAAAGGAAGAAGAAGTCCTCAAAGATATGAAGATGCTTAATGAATGAGCTTCAAAGTGTAATGAGAATAGAAAAAGGAGGGAGGCAGAGAAAGAAAAAAGGATTAGATATGCAAGAATTCAGAGGGATATTTTTACGAAGGAAGGTTGAGGAGATGGAAGAACTAGATAGGTTAGCAATTGAGGATGCCTAGACAACTGGTCTAGTTGTGCAAGAGGTTGTGCCCAAGATCCTTGCAATCCCTTCTGCTGATAATGTTGTCCTAAATTTGCAAACCAATAGTCTTGAAAAGAATCTTATCCCAGTTAATCCCTGGCCCAAAAGTGTGAACCAAGGCCCTTGAAATTCTGACAAATGAAAGAAACCTATGGAGGGAGTTAAGATAAATGAGGGAAGTCATCCTAAGAAAAGCACGCCGCAAGATTAGTCTATCCTTTTGATTGAGAAATTGATGATATAAAATCAAGAGTTGGAGAGGAAAACAAAGGAGATGGAATTACTTGCTGTAAATAATGAGATGAGGAAGAAACACAGCTTCTTGGAGTCTACTATAAAAGGCCCAGTCTCGGAAGCTTAGAGTCCCCAGATTTGTATGTCATCCCCTAGCTCCCATCTAGATGAAAAATATCCCCTAATGGGAACCCCTCCAACTCTTCCTCCCAACTGTAAGATGAGGTTAGAATAGCCCATTCTAACCAGTGATATGATCCTCACTATAGAAAACCCGAGGGCAACAATGAGAGGAGAAGGAATTGTGATGAGAAGAATAATGATGAAGAACCTTTTGGGAGAAGTCTGTTACATACGGACAAGTATAAACAACTATGCTTTGAAAATATTCCTGGATACCCAAACCCAGTTCCAAATAATGCCAGGAAGCATATGTCAAAATTTACTGGCAACAATTCTCTTCATCTTGAAGACCATTTAAAGGCTTTCCAAAGCTTTGTGGAGGATTTTGAGTTGTGGGATGAAGATGTCGCCATGAAATACTTTATGCAATCCTTGAAAAAAGATGCTAGGGACTGGTATAGAAGTCTTCTAGATGCAAGCATTGATTTAAAGGATTATTTCTACTAAATTTTTAGGGAACAGCATGGGGATCAGATTGATCCACACTTTAGACTTAATGATTTCAATAATATAACTAAAGGGCATAATAAATTAGCAACCGATTTTAATGCTAGGTTTCAAAAGGCAATGTATAAAGTCCCTGCTTACCTGAGGCCTAATGAGAATGCATGCTTAGTTGTGTATTGTAATGCTTATGATCCAAAGATGTGTTACCTACTCAGAGATAAAAACCCATAGCATCTGAGAGAGGCTTACAAGATGGCAGTGAATATTGAGAATAATAGAAAGGCCTCTGGTAAGGTGGGAAGAAGGGATGACTCTAAGCTTCTAAAGAACCCAAGGACCCAAAATGACAAGATAAATAAGGTTGCGGCCCCTAAGGAGAAACTATATCAAGTCCTCAGTTTGTCGAAGGCTACCAAGAATGACAAGTCATAGTTCCAGAGGAATGAGAGGCCTCCAAGGCTACAATATTTTTCATACCATGCAAAGTGGCACAATGGGAAGCCTATTCAAAACAACTAGAAAAATGCTCAAGCTACACGTGATCCTTTGTAGAGGAATTCTACTAATGTTGTTAATGATTTTCCTTGGTGTGAGGTATGTCATATGCCCACTCATCACAAACATGTGTTATTGCAAGATTTGTATAAGAGACCCATGATGACCAAGGAAAATATGATTCTCCCCAAGGCCATGACCAAATGGAAAATGTGTTCATGATTAAGTCTGACCTTGATTGTGGTGAGTATTCTTGTAGCGATGATGTTGATACTAATGATGTAGATGTGCAAGGGTAGGAAGCTACTATACATCATTAGCAAGTCTTCTCAGATGAAGATATTGAAAATGATTGTACTGTATACACTTTGGAGATAGACAATGTCTCTTTGCAAAGACCTTCGAATGAAGAAATTGAAAGATATACAATTGCATTAGCTGCCAAAGCAAGAAGTGACCTCTAATTGAGAAATAGAATTGTGAGTGGTGACCAGGGTGCCCCTGGTAGTGTATTTGTTAAGGAGAACAACAAAGGATCCAGCTCAACAAACAAGAAGGATGATGCAAATCCCAAAGAAAATAAATAAATAAGTATTTGGGCTACGAAGAACAATAAAGAAAAAATTGATGGTGAAGTTTCCCCCCAAGCCGGGAAAGTTAAGGATGATAAACCTCAGGTTGAAAAATCTATAGGGCAAGGCATGAAGGTGTGTCCTAGAGATTTTGTCTTCCCTGAACTACCAAATTACTCCCCAGTGGACATGTTCCAGGTCTTATCTCATGTCAAAGTTATAGTTCTAGTATTAGAGATGATAACGATCGATGAGCATAAGGATAAGACTATTGCATTCATTAGTAGTATTGCCACTAGTGGTAGTAGCAAGTTGATTAAGGATCAGCCTGGAGCAAGTAAGAGTTGGGAGAAGGATGTAGAAGTGAAAGCAGTAATAGATCAAAATCCTAAGATATATCTAGGAACTACTATTACTACTAACCCCAGCCAGGTGAACCCTTTCTATCTCAGCCTAATCATTTATGGTAAGTTGCTTAGGAATTGTATGATTGATTCAAGGGCCTCAAGCAATGTTATGCTAGTGAAAATTATGAAGGAAATGGGCTTGAAAGTAGACAATACATATGGAAACTGTTATGCTATGGACTCAAGGGAGGTGTTTGTTATAGGAATAATCAACAAAGTGCCATACAAATTGGTAGCATTCCCAGAAAAGGAATTATTCATGAGCATCACAGTGGTGGACATCCCACCGACATATGATGTTGTTACCAGATAGTGGAGTGCTTCTATGGGGGGAAGTATACAATGTGATCTATCTTTTCCTACCTTTTTGATTGACCAAAAGGATGTCAAGATTGCAAGGGAGCCTAGGATATGTCATATGATTGAGCATGTGGAAGAATCAGAAGAACCTGTAAGGATTCATTTTGTGGATACTGATCTAGATTCTTTCTGGGTTGAAGAAGAGGTGTTGGAAGAGGAAATAGAGCTTGCACCTATCTTTTGAGAAGTCGCTGATAACTTATACAAAGATGCTCTATGGACTATATACTTTGATGGGGCATGTTCTAAGGATGGCTTAGGTTTTGGTGTTATTCTTGTCTCCCCTCAAGGTAAGACCTTCAAATACTCCTTATTGCAATTCACCTGTACAAATAACGTTGTTGAGTATGAATCCCTCTTTCTTGGACTAAGGCTAGTTTCTAAGCATGGTATCAATTTATTAATGGTATTAGGTGATTCTGAGTTAGTAGTCTCCCAAGTTAGAGCTAGGTTTTCTACTAAAGATAAGAGGCTTAAGCAATACAGAAATGCGGTCCAAGACACCATAGAGGCTTTTGACACCTTTGGTATAGATTGGATAGAAAGAGGCCAAAATGTCAAGGAGGACTTGCTAGCCAATATTGTTGTCAAGCTAGATGATGTTACATTTGACAGTGTCTCAAGTATAGAAGTACAAACCAGACCAACAGTGCTTGACAATATTTGCAATTGGCAGGTGTTTGATGATGATAATGACATTTTAAGATTTATGCATTGTGTTGACCAATTTGAAATCCAAGAGATTGACTTTGGTGCATTTTTTATTGAGGTTGATGGCAAAGAAATAGTTTTTGGGAATGAGATAATTCAACTGAAAACCAATAAGCTTCCTAGGGGATTAGTTGTGCTAGAAAGGGTCTTTGATGGTCCTGACAAGGCAAGAAGTAAGCAAACACCCCCTCATAGGGAGGATTTGGAGGAGATAAACTTAGGAATGGAGAACTCGCCTAAAAGGGTGTACATTGGAAAAAGAATGAAGCCTCATGTGAGGAGCATGTTAATTGCCTTGCTGAGGAAATATAGATGTGTTCACGTGGTCATAGGATGACCTTAAAGCATATAGGGAGGACTTGTTCCTACATGAAATCCCTCTAAAGCCTAAGGTGAAGTCATTCCGCTAGAAACAAAGGCCTATCAATCCAACCTTGCAGCCAAAAATGCAGGAGGAGCTTACAAAGCTCAGGGATGTTGGCATCATTAAACCCATCAGGCACTCTTCCTAGGTCTCAAACTTAAATCCTATCAGGAAAAAGAACGGTGATATCAGGTTGTGTGTAGACTCTAGGAATCTTAATGCAACATCAATAAAGGACAACTACCCTTTGCCTAACATGGAAGCCATGTTGCAGAAGGTCACAGGGTGTGAACTAATTTCAATGATGGATGGATTCTCAAGTTACAACCAGGTTATGGTAAGAGAGTCTGAGCAGTACAAAATCGCCTTTACAAAACCTTGGGGTACATATGTATATGTATGAATGCCTTTTGGCCTGATGAATACAGGTGCTACATTCTAGAGAGCTATGGATGTAGCCTTTGCAGATTTTATCGATCTTTTCCTTGCCACATACCAAGATGATCTTACTGCTCATAGTAAGAAGGAGGAGGACCATTTTTCCCACCTGGAGAAAATTTTTATTAGAGCATTGGAGTATGGGATCTCTTTAAATCCTAAAAAAATGTGCCTTTGGAGTCAAGGAAGGAAAGTTGTTGGGCCATATTGTTTCGAAGGAGGGAGTAAAAATTGATCCAAAATGGGTGGAAGCTATAGATAAGATTTCACAACCTAGGAATTCAGTCCTTCTTTGGCCAAATAATTTTTTTCAGACAATTTGTCATAAATTTTGCTGATATTGTCTAACCTATCTCAAAAATGCTAAAAAGGGGGGAGAAAGTTTCATGGACAGAAGAGCCTGTAAAGGATTTCCAAGCCATAAAGTATGCAATTAAGGAAGCACTAGTCCTGAAATCTCCATATTATGCCAAACCATTCTAGTTATTCACTTTTGCATCATTCCACATGGTGGCAAGTGTGTTATAGAGAAATGATGAAGGTTTTGAACAACCTATTGCCTTTTTCAGAAAAACCTTACAAGTTGTTGAACTCAAATACGATGCCATTAAAAAAAAAGCTTACGCTTTGGTGAAGGTTGTTAGTAACTTCAGGCCATACTTGGCAGGAGCTACAATTGTTGCTTATGTTCCCACTGTGACGTCAAGGACATATTCACCCAGTACGAGACCACAGGTCGATGATGTAGATGGATTAACTCCATTCAAGAATTTGATATAAATATTCAGATAACTAAATTTGTGAGAGGATAAGGTTTGGCCAAATTGATGGCTGAGACAAATTTGGAAGCCAACCAGATAAACCAAGTGGGGCACGAAAATGTGGCACCTTTATGTGATATGCAGACTTGTGGGTGGTACAAGAGGATTTTTGAATACCTGCAAACAATGCGATGTCCTGAGGGTATACCCCACAATGAGAAAAGGACCTTGAAATTACATGCTATCAGGTACATCATCATTGATAGTGAATTATGGTGGAGAAGCCCAAAGGGTATATTGCTTAGATGTGTGGATGGTGATCAACCAAAGGATTTTCTAATTGAATTACATAAAGGGGTATGTGGGGGACATTATATGGCCAAGACCATTGTAAATAAGATATTGAGGGTAGTTTTTTGGTGGCCTACTATTTTCAAGGATGCTCATCGGTTTGTGAAAAGGTGTGATGCTTGTCAAAGGTTTACTGGTAAGTTGAAATTCTTGGGAAACTTACCACTACGTCTAGTTTCTATCCAGGCTCCTTTTCAGCAGTGGGGCCTTGACTTTATTGGAGAGATGTTAGAGAAGTCCATTGGAGGACATGATTGGATCTTAGTTATGACTGACTACTTCACTAAGTGGGTTGAAGCCATTCCCACTAAAAAGGCCACTAGTAAAGTGGTTATTGATTTCTTAATGAATAATGTTTTAAGCAGGTTTAGGGTTCCAACAAGACTCATCTCCAATAATGCTATGTGCTTTAGGTCTCAAGAGCACTAATTTTTATGATCGACATGGCATGGAAATATCTTACTCCACCCCATATCATCCTCAAGGGAATTGACAAGCCGAATCAAGTAATAAGAGCCTGATGAAAATCATCAAGCAAATATTGGACAAGAACAAGAAAGCTTGGGATTCAAAGTTATAACTTGTATTGTGGGATGATAGGGTGACGGTAAAAAAGGCCATCAGATAGCCCCCATTCAACATGGTATATGGAGTTGAGGCCAAAATTCCCCACAATAATCTGATGAAGATGCATAAATTTTTATAGGAGTATGATGATGAAGTCTGTGATGAAATGCAGCATAGGATGGAGTTAACTAAGCTTGATGAGGTCAAGAGAGAGGCCCATAAATAAAATGAGAAGTTGTAGTTACAGGTTAAGCACCTTTATGATAAAAAGAGTTATTGAAAGAAATTTTAAGCTTGGGAGCATGGTACTAATGTGGAATGTGAGGATGGAAGACAAGGGTAAGCATGGGAAGTTTGATCCATTGTGGTTGGACCCATACTTGATAGTTGAATTACATGGAGAATATTCCTACTTCTTATAGTCCTTGACAGGTGAGATTCTTGAACTTTCAGTACATGGACAGTTCTTGAATCCCTACTTTTCTTGAAATAGGCTACCTTCCATGTACATTGCTTAATTTTGTAAATTTGTGTATAGGTGTGGTGTGTTTCTTTTATGTTGTGCCTACTTGTCTCATCTGGATAGGTCCTTGGTTTTGGTCCTTGTTTTCCTAGTCTATGTTAACCTGAGATTCTGAGATCTTGATATGCCCACAAGAGGAATACATCCCCAGTCAGACCACTAGTGGAACCCTTAAAATTTTCCTAGTTCCACTGACCTAATAAGGTTAAACCCTGAGTGTCATTGCCTTAGGGTTCTAGTTTTGCAAAATTCTTCATATCCACACCCTCATTCAGGCACTGGGTTTCTATTTTTGAGTTGACTGGTCGTGTCGGTTCCTGGTCTTTTTCTTAATCCCTCATAGCCTTAAGTCATGTGGTTTTACCGACCCCTTATTTATCCCGCCCATCCTGACTAAGTAGTCCTTCTAAAACAACCTTTGGTGCATGTGTTGTAAGTTCTCTCTAAGTCGGGCTTTATGGTTTCCCATCACTCATCGCTCATTCATTTTTGAATTCCCATGATGAACTCGCGATGAGAAACCCCACCATTGTCTCTTTTGCATCTGTCACCTATATGCCTTCGCATGTTTGTTTGTGTATGTGAGGAAGTAACACCCGATGAGTGATGCAGTCATCATTTTGACCCATCGCTACCCTTTTAACTATCACTGGTTGTTTTGTGTAGGATAAAGTTGAACCCACAACCACCGATGTGAAAGTTATTTCCCATCGTTGAGATGTGGTGCTTTGTCATTTTACCTTGGCCATATATGGGTTATCAAGCTATGAGCAATACAAGTAAGAGCAATGGCCAAAATCTTTCTATCATAGATTGATGGCTTCTATCTCATCGCTGGCCTCCTAGTTATCGCTAGTTGAAGTTCTAAAATAGACTCAGAAGCAATGATGCCCGATGCCATACCTATGAAGGTGACACATATTATCTGCCCCGCCCATCGCTTAGTACGTATCATATCGCCGAAAGGACACTATAAGGTGGTGAGTACATGCGAACTACAAGATTAAGTTTTACACCCCATAGATCAATGGTGTGTATTCAAACGAGAATGAGCAACTGATAGAGTGGGTATTTTCGCTCGCGCGAGCTGCCTTGCACCATTAATGGTGCTTTTATTGAACCAAATAAGTGAATGAAGTTTCAATTTTCATTCTCTACATTGCTTATGAGGAGCTGAACAAAGTAGAGACAAGGTGAAGGCACAAGTGGAGTAAAGCAATAGAGGTCATTTCCTGGGTAAGTCCCTACCATATGATGGAAATATCATTCTCTTGTTGAATGGTCTCTATGTTTAATGTGCCTATAATCATATGATGGGTTTATAATAGGGTTTTTCTATATTGTGAAGGATTGGGGTATATTTTGGGGTAGGATAACATTGAAAAGTTAAGTAGTGCTGTACAATAGTAATTATGAGTAATATACCAGCAATTCGGGACCTGCCTTCAATTGTAATTGAGGAGGAAACCCTAGTTTGAGGAAAGAATGAGCCAACTGGGTGAGCCCTCCAACTCTAAGCCCGTGTCGAAAAGAAAGAGGTAGCAGGTCTCTCATGAAACAACACAAGAGTCTGAAGGCCTTGACATGAAGAAGGGACAGCCAAAGAATTATGTATGTTTTATGGACAAATTTCAGCCTCCAAATGTCAAAGTGAGTGGCAGAAAGACCATAGGGGATGGGGTGCTAACCTCTAATTTTAAAGACCTCATGGTAGAGATTGGTGATATCGTTGTGCCAAAGTCAGGTTGGGAGTTTTTTGTGAATGCATTTACAAGGAGGGATGCTCCTCACCCTAGCCGAAATGTTTGGGGGTATGACCTAGGAAAAATGGTTGTCCCGAATGTCTTTGTGGAGGTGGATTTAATGTTTCAACTTGCTGACAGATATGACAATGTCAACAAGGTTATTACTAACACGTTTGGAAGAACCCTCCTAGAAATAAAGAGAAGCAAAGTCATAGAGGTCTTCGACATGAACCTTGATGCTATCGATAAAATTAGCATGGAGAACATGCAGAAGTATTACAATGCACATAGGTTTGGGTACAAAAAAAGTGAATTACCCAAGTACAGACTGGAAAAGGACTCCATATTTGCACTCAAAGAGGTCGACCCCTTGGATTTTGAAGAATTTATTGACTATTTCAAGTACACATATTATATGCTATGTCAATTGCTCAGGATTAGGTGTGATGGAAGGATATCATTGGCTATGCTGGTTATGATCATAGATATCCAGCACAAGTGGTTCAACTATGCTCACCGTATTGTTGAGCAATTGCACTATGATTTAACATGAGGTTAAAAGAGAGAAGAACCTTGTAGAATTTCAGGAATTATTTTGTGTTGATGCACATGATCCTATATCAAGGAAGGGAGGTTTTCAATAGGGATCTGCAATTGAGGTGAGTGGATAACAATAACCATAGATTACCAGTGCAGATGTGGACTTACGTCTGGGATTTGCATTGCTCCACCTCAGATTACTCTTGGTTTTGTAGTACAATAAAGCATAGTATCTTGGTGCAAATGGGGGTGGCACCAGTGGAAAGAATTTCTAAAACAATTAGAGCTTTATTAATTCCAAAAGAATACGGAGATGATCCCAATTATGAATGTAATTAGGGAGATTGGTATTTGTACAAAAAATGTACTATTATCAGGTGTTATGGAACTTTTGTGGCTCCACATCTATGGCCTATATATGTACCTGATAGGTTGGAATTTATGGAGATCATGTGGAAAACGGATAAAAGTGATGTTGAGAACTTTAGGGTTTCTAAGAAGGCCTCAATCATTTCCAAAACCTTTTCTTTTGATCATTTTGTTGTCACTACCAAGAGGCCTATGAGTTTTTTTTTTATAATGGTAAATAACTTGAGGATGGATGTATCCCCTATTAGGAAGTTTGACCCTGAAGGAGTCATTGACAAGGACAAGATTAAATGAGGAATATCAGGATATGGGCCTCACTAATTTCTTTTCAAGGAAGATGTGGTAAGAAACTTGTTGACAAAAATTGCTACTCAAGATAGGGGAGTAGTGTGGATGAATATTGTTGACATAGAGAAAAGAGCTCGAAGAAAGAACTCCTTTTATGAAAGCCCATATAAACACATTGATGATAAACTCACCAAAATGGGAATACTCCTCAGTGATTTCAGCGATAGCACTTTCTTTGGGAAGGTACAAGAAGCAGAGGGGTATGTGCAGGATCATGATGGGCCAAAAAGTGGCGATATGTAAGCCATATGATGGCCCATGTGGCTAACGAATTTTTTTTTACCCACAATTGATGAAACGAAAAGGGTTTTTAGAGGAGATTCTTAGCTTTCCACCAATATAAATTATACTTTACTTTGAACCTAATAAATAATTATTATTCATTTTCTATTAGAATTATGAATAAAGTCCTAATTGATAGGCTGATTGAAAAACATCTATAACTTTCAAACGGTATCACATTTTTTGAATTCGAAATATGCGTCACATTCTATGCTTTGCATACTATAGGATTAAAAAAAAAAATGAATTTCATGAATTTTTTACCAAGTTAAGGTGGTTAGATAGATGAGCTTTTATATTTTTTAAAATTTGTAACAAAAAAATTCATAATTAATTATTTACTTGGAAAAAAATTATAACAAAGTATGCATCACATTGGGACATGAGTCCTCTACTTATATATAAAATATTATAAAAAAATACTATCATTTTATTGTGGTTAGGGTGGTCAGACAGACACCTACTTCTTATTTTTACCCTGAAATTTAAATACTACTGCATTGAAATTTCAAATTTTCACCAAATAGATTTTTAAAAATAAAATAAAGGTCTAGTAGTTTAGAAACTACATTCAATTTTCTACAGATTCTATTTTTACATTTTTTTAAGATAATATTGATAACTTATTCAAATATTTATGTCAAGTTGTCTAACTCTAATTTTTTACCTTTTTATTGCCACTTAAGGGCCTATTTTTTCCATGATGATCCTACACATACCCAGAGGATTTACCCAAGTTGCCTTACATGAGCACTTGATGAAGACTAGTGACCAGTCATTGGAGTTGGTAGCACCAGAGGTTCAACAGCAACCTTTGGATGTTGGAGACACCCCTGCCATAGAATTTCCCCTCGAGGATGTTGGTGAGACATGGGATGTTGAAGCTGACACACACCAGCCTTCCACTGAGTCAGATCTCATTGAGCATTGAGTAGAGTGGGAATTTTCTTACCTTGATGTTGGGAATGCAATGGAATCTTTTTTTCTAGAGGATAGGCTTGTGCCATGGGAGTATGATGAGAGGCAAGATAATGATGCAAGGCTTTTAGCCTATGCTAAATTCCTAGAAAAAAGATTCTTTTGTGGCTTCAAAGGAATTCAAGTAAATTTTTTCTAAGTTAAAAGCTCAAGAAATAAGTGACAGAATACAGACTACAGTGGAGGTAACTGAGCCTTCTCAACAGGAGGAGGTGAAAAGGTGTACTGAAGAAGAAATTTCTCAAAAAATTGCCCAGATAAATCCGATGGAGGCCAAGAGGTTAGTTAAGGATAGTGGGATGTTGGTTATGCCTGGTTGGAGTTTTTCCTTCATAATTTCCTTGGATGCAATTAAAAGTGACCCAGGTGCTTCGGTGTCTGAAGAGACATTTGATGAAAAGACTTTTGGTTCGGGTTTCAATCCCAATCTACAAGCATTGGCTATCTGGTCTCTAACTCCATATTCATGGAGATGTGTGCTTAGTAGGACAATGGCTGGCCTCTCAAGTGATGTGATCATTGGAGGAGCTTCAGAGATGACAACCCCACAAGCTGGAAGATTGACAATGCATTCGACCATGCTGAGTGTTGATAGTGCAGAGATTAGTCAGGCTAAGTACTGAAAATTGTTAAAGAAGCACAACAAGTTGGTTGAGGAGTATAACAAAGTAATAGTTACTCTTTCTAAGGCTAGCCAGAAGGCCCTCCCAGCATCTCCATCTAATACTTCACCTCAGGATAAGGACACCTTGAAATTGAGAATCAGTGCTTTGAAGAAGGAGCTCCAGGCAACCAAGGTTGAGAATTATAAGCTCCAAGAAGGCATGAGAAACACTTCCAAAGACATGGTCGAGGGTCTCCTCAATTATAGATGGCATAAGATTTCTCTAAAGACGGAAACTACATGGTTGACATATAATGGTGTCCATGAAGCCTATGAGAAGTTTTAGAATACCCAAGAGGTTTTCATAAACACCTAGAACAAGTGGAGCAGTAAGTTGAGTAGCTTGAGGGAAGTTCAATTAAATGAAAAAGGAGATCCTAAAGTCCCAGAGCAACTCCATGAATCAATCAAAATAATTGAAGTTGTTGAAGAAATTACAGGCTTCCATGAAAGAATTGGAGGATTATTGCAAGGAAAAGTGAAGGCTTTTAGGGACATGGAGGAAAAGGGCATGCCTAAGGTTCTCAATGAGGAGGGGAAATTAAATGATTATGACTCATGGAAAGCTTTTTTCAAGCATCTGATAGCTAAGTGTCCTAAGATGGCCTATGTTGAGGGTAAATTGGATTTATCAACATTAAATGATTTAATTGATAATCTTATCAAAATTGAGATAGGAGTGGACACCTTTGTGAAGGAGGCCTGGGTCATGTTAGATGCAAGGTACAATGCTTATATTGTCAAAGTAGAGAAGTTTATAGGTGACAATTGGCCTGCTAAGGAAGAGTACAGGGATTGGTTAGATTAGTATGTTGAGTAAACCACCAAGGGAGTGGTAAAGTGGATATAGAACATGGTCTAGTATAATATAGGTATGGCCTTTGAAACAAACTTTGCATAAAGAAATATATATCCTCTTTGCAGAATATACGCATGAGGGTCTAATCAAGCTTCCTTGAATATGCTCTCTGCTCTTTCATTTCAATTCATTTTTTTTTGGATAATGTAATGATGTGGACTTTTAAAACAACATGTGAACAGTTGTTATGTGCTCATCTGAATGATTGTGTTTGGTTCTTTCCCCCCATTTTGTAAAAGTGAAAATATAACTATCGAGGGGTTGAATGAAATTAAATATTGAAAGATGCAATATGAAATGTAATTTGGTACGCCAATAGCCTGATGCTTGTTTTTCTCCCTTAATCCTATAAAAGGGAATTCAAGGCTATTGTGCAGGCATCTTTGAAATTTTGTTGGAGCTCATGTACATTTTTGTGAACATTACCAGGAAATGTGCAAGTAATATAGAATTGATAGTTGATTCTAGGATTATGAGTTCATCTTTACAAGTAGCTTAAAAGTTCTGCAATATTTGTAGTATTTTGACATCAATTAATGGAAAACTCAAAGCAGATTTTCTCCTCCGAAGTGATATATGAATTAGCGATGAAGTAGTTAAGGATTATTTCATTGGTCTCTAAATGTTGTGATTAGATGTGTGTTTGCATTGTATGCTTCAATTCAAGGAATTGACTAAATGCTTTAGTGTGATCACTGATTCATGTATTATGACATAGGATTCTAAGAATTATCTATTATGATATTTTGATTTATGAATTTGTAATGAAAATTCATAACAGTATATCGATGCTAATGCTATAATTAGTGTTTTACTGTTATTTGCAATTTTGACCCTGTCACCCCTTGATAAGGCACTGTTCTATGCATCATTTGGACTTATGTGTACCTATCCAATTAAATTGTGTCAAAGAACAACTCATTTAAATCAAATTTCACTTATAATGATGATGGTTGTCAAACTTATCCACTAATTTTCCCATTCTCTATTTTGAGTCACTGGATGTGAAGAATTTTCCAGAGTCTTGCAAGTCGTTGTGCTCCAAGTCCTAATTTGAGAATGTATTTGTTGAATTTACAATGTATGTGTATTTATTATGAATCAATTTTATAAGTACATTGTGGGGTTACCCTCCCGGGTTTTGCAGAGCCCAAAGTGCAGGAAGAAAGCTAAAGTGCTTTCTCTCGTTCGTTGGCCAACCCCTTGCAGGCTACTAACTATTGGAAAAGGAAAGTCCATAAGCTACCTACAAGATATGGTTGGATTTTAAAAAGAGACCAACATAACCTACTTGGATGGATTATGTAGTTGATCTTTTACTTAGGTTTAGATTAACCTATACAATTAGACTGATTGTTGATTATAGATTATATTCGGGATTAGGGTATACTAAGGTTGAGACTCACCTATGTGGTTAAGTAGATCAGTTGAGTTTATGAGATACTGTATGTTTGAAGATATATGTGGGATTACCTATTGAGTTAGAGTTGCTACTTAATTAGTTTCTTACACTCCTGATATGAAGTCATATTATTGACAAGATTCTACTGTTTTGAATCACTCTTTTTACTAAGGATATTACACATTCGAATGAAATCATCTATTGATATGATTATTCTTTGATTGAGGTCATTCACTGATGTGGCTATACTCTTGATAAGAACCACTTATTAATGTGACTTATTACTTAATTGATTCAGTTATTTATGAATATTTAATCTATGATTAGATGAAGCTTATGTAGCTATACTTTAGATTATAAAGTTATACTTGGGACTAGGTTGTCTTTAGAAGAGAATAGTGTGTTTATACAAAGTTAATTTGTAGAGTGGAAAAGCTCGTATGTTATACCTAGGATTGGAATATCCATTAAAGGGGTTAACTTATGCTTCTAGGATTTATTGGTAGAGATACCATTGCATTTTGGGGAAAGGGGATTAGGTTATTTCTGAGGTTTGGGATTACATATGGAATGAAATTACCTAAGCATAGTATATGAACGATCAAAATCCAAATCAAGCTATAGAAGTGTATGTGAATAGGAAGACTGTCACTCGAAGTACTAGGTGAGAATACTTTGGCCAAAAAACTATAAGTAGCCACTTCTTACACTATCAGATCACTATGATCCTTTTATGCATTTTAGTTCAGGACACTGGGGTTGTTATAGTACAATGGCTTCAAAAACCATTAGATAGATATAAGAGCTATAATAATGTTTTTAGGGTCATAAGTCCATAAGGTGTTTATTTTTTTAGTTATACCTTGCAAGTGTTTAAGGAAATTTTTTATGTGGGATAAAGTTGTACCTAAGGTTTATTGGCCCCTTTGAGATTCTAGAGTGAATTGGCCTCATAAATCATTGATTGTTCACCTACCTCCCAAATTAGATCTACAATGGATTTTTATTTTTATTTTTAGCCCCTTGGAAAACTATTAGGGAATGAACATTGGGTTCTTGTATGATTGGGATGTTTTAATTGTCTTAAATATATTTCCACTCTACAACTAATTGTGGGAAAAGATATATTTTTCTATTATCAAGGATCTATGATTATTTATTATGATTTATCTCTATTTAAAGTTATTTTCAATAAATAGTAAAAAAAAATAAAGGAAATTATTGGATCTTAAACCCTAACCTCATTTTTTTAAAGACCCCCAATATAGTAGGCCCTACTCTAGATATAATGAGGTAGGGATATGCACTATGGGAGCTCCTTCCATTTTTTATAGATCTTAGTAATATTTACTTAGTTATGAGAAGTATATCTATGAGCATGATAGGAAAGTCATGAGAAACACTTACTTAGCTATGCTTAGTAGGAGTAGTATGATGTATTCCACTTAGTGGAGCCAATGAATGATCCAATTAGTAGGGAAAACCAACTTAGCTTAGTCACCAACCTCTACAATTATTATTTTACTCATACCTATATAACTAGTGGTAGATGGGGTAAGATAAATTCCCCTTACTATAATCCCTATAGGAACCCCCATCTTTTTTTCAATCAAAATTAATTATCATTCATGTTAGTATGAATATAGTATTTTACCTATCAAGTTCACTAGTGGGTCCTATTCACATGTAAAGTTTACTTAGGTCCTAGGAATATTTGGGCTGATGCAAGAAGTTGGGTCCACAAAAAGCTCAAAAAGTGGAAGTGTTTTTGCTATTTTTCAGAATTTGTCACACTTGGACTGAAAATTTGAGGCACTTACACAATGAATTTTTTAAAAAGTCAGTAATATGAAATTTAGAGATTTGAATCTAGTTTATAAATATGTAAATTATTCAAATACCTAGATTGTAGAAACTAAATTTTGATAAAGATCTATAAAAACCACTTTTTAAAAGTCCCTATTTTTTTACCATACCATGCACGTGTACGGACAACACGTTTTGAATCAAATAAAAGTATTTTACTAATTCCTTTTGAGGAAAGAGATCTAACAACATGAAGATTGATGAGGAATTTTTTTTGTAATTTTTTGTTGAATATTTTTTTTTTTATTTAATTTCTATTGGCCTTAATTGTTGTTTTTAAAAATCAACGTGTACGGACAGCATAATTTGACCTAAACTAAACTTTTTTTGAATTTTTTTATTTTCATTGTGTAAAGAATTGTCTAAAGATTGATGTCATATAATTTTTTTTCTAAAAACTTTAACCAAAAAAAAGTTATTAAAAAACAAAAAAAGTCTGATATTTCAAGTTTAATGACTAGTTTGCTTTGAAATTAATTATAAAATAGAAAATATAATCCAATCTTAATAAAAATTATATATTTAAAAACTAGACATCATGTTCTATAATGGGTTTTAATTTTATAGATTGATTTAGAAAAAACATTCATCAACCATATTGTCAAAGTTGAACATTCTTCTTTAATCTGCCTTAGTTTTTTAGTTGCAGGTCAAAGGCTAAGGCTCAGATTGCCAAAGCTTTCCCAAACCTAAAACCAAGTCTGCAGGCAGGTTGGGAAACAATTTTTTTAATAACGCATACGCGTTATTGAAACAAAACGCATATGCGTTTCATAACGCGTACACATTATCTTTTTACCCGTTGGGTAAAGGTAAGATGTACACGTTTCATAACGCGTACACATTTTTGATATATCCGTTTATCCTGATTTGACATTTTCTGATACAATACATTTTTCCTGCAACATTCTTTTTCTGCAATACGGCCCGTAAGCTCGATTTTCTGCATTTTTTATTACAAATTTGTCTTGTGCAACGCATACTCTATTGCAAATTGGTTGAAAAGTCAAGTGCAGGTTGAATTTTCTGAAGTGGAATCAAGTACAAGAATAATTTACAAGAAGATTCAAAAAAAAAAATTTGGATGTATTCATGATATTTTTGTGTACTTCAAAGTTCAAAGAAGAAAGGATCTTCATAGTACAAAGTGTTATTTGAATATTTGAAGGAGATAAAAATTTGAAAATTGGTTACAAGTAAATCATTTGTTTTTTCATCAAAAAGGGTTTTGTAACCATGGGATCAAAACAAAGACAAAGAAAAAAGTGTAGAATGTCAATGACACCCGAAGAAATTCAAGCAAATAAAGATATGGAGGCAAAAAGACAAAAGGATAGAAGAGAAAGAATTCGTCAAATGAAAAATTTGGAAGCATCTACTTCAATGAATGTTGAAGAGAAAGTCATGAATGATGAAATGAATGTAGATGATGCAAATGTGGAGATGGTGAATATAGAAGAAAATACAATTATGGAGAGAAACTCAACTATGTCTTCAACTACAACTTTGAATGATATGGAAACAGTACATATGCAAACAACTTTGGGTATGTCTTCAAATCCACCTCCCAATGATATGGAGAATGCACCTATTCAAACAATCTCTCTAGGTATTCTTTCAAACCCAAGTCTTGATAATATTGATTTTGCTTGTTTAGATGAAGCTGGATACACCATTGATGATATCAATAATTATAGGGTTGAAAGAATGCAAAAACAAAAAAATGATGAAAATATATCTTATGAGAATGCAAATGCTAATCAAATCCCTCATATTGATGAAAATGAGAATGAAATCTTTTTTAGATTTGAAAATGAAAATGGAACCCCTTGTGTGAATGAAAATGAAACCCCTTGTATGGATGAAGATGAAAATGTTTTTTTTACAATTGAAAAAGATGTGTTAGATAACCTTCGTGGTAAAGTTTCTTGGAGACAAATTAGAACTTATGGAAATAAAATATATAAAATGTTTTTTTATAGAAAGAAATTAGGATTCCAATGTCAACTCATGGTGCAATTGATGAGAATGTGGAAAATGAGAAAAGTGATGAAAAAATTAGGTATTTTTGTAAAACCAAAAAAGAAAGATGATTCAGTAGAACAAGTCATTTCTAGTGTTGCTAATGCTATTGATTTTATAGGTAAGAAAATTCGATCTAAAGATAAAAATGTGGCTCGTCGTGCAATAACAACTACTTTAGTTGATAAAGCAACTTCAAATAAAAGAATGTTAAGTAGGATTAGTAAATGTATAAAAGTAAATCCCAAAACTTTGATTAGAGCTGCTAAAAGAAGAGAAAATATTGAAAATGATCCAATTAATCAATGTTGGAGTTTTAGTGGTAGACTCCCAAGATCAAACATGAAATTAACTAATGAAATTAAATCTTTAATCGATAAATTTTGGCATGATAATACAAGAGTATCACCTAACATTAGAGATGTCTTAAAATTAAGGGTGGGTTCCAAAATTCGTGTACCTCATCCAAAGCATCTCTTAGATATGACTCAAACTGAATTATATAAAAAAAAATTAGATGCTTCAATCTTACCATTGAATATTAAAATAAGTCAAAGATCATTCGAAAAGTGTAAACCTTGGTATGTTAGAATTAATAAGCAATGAATCTCTTGTTGTTGTAAGACTCATGTACAATTCTGTTATTATTATGATACTTTTCGATATATACGATGCACTTTACATGTTAACCAAATTATGCAGGACATTTGTGGTATTAATATGCCACCTGAAAGAATCAAATATTTTATATCAAGTTTTTTTTGTGAACCCTCTAACGGAAACTTATTTTATTTAAAATCATGTATTTCTAGAGAATGTGATAGATGTGCTAACTTTTCATTATTAGGTGAATGTATGCATGAAAGTAGTTTAAATGAATTTGGACAACAATTAGTAGATGTAAAAAGATTCAAAAATGTTGAGTATTCTTTAAAAGATGGAAAAACTGGAAAACGTTGTGAGCTAATTATGGAAAAAAATATTGTGCATGCATTTATTAAAGAATTTAAAGATAAGATTGTACCTAAATATGTTCAACACTCTCAGTATGCTCATTGGCTTGATAATCAATTTTGTTTATGTAAAAACACATTCCCAATTGGAACTATATTGTCGGTTGTTGATTTTGCTGAAAATTATACTCTTGCTCCACAAGAAGAAATTCAATCACAGTATTATAATTCAGTGCAAGTATCTATTTTTGTTCATATTGTTTATAGACATGCAGATGATAGTAGAGAAGATAATAGAAAAATTTTGAGAGAGTACCATTTTTATGTAAGTGATAATCGATTACATTCATCTGAGTTTGTTCAATATTGTTTTGATATATTTTACAAAAATTTAAAAGAAAGAGGAATTCAATTGCTAGAACATCTCATATGGTCAGATAATTGCACGGGTCAATTCAAAAATGCTAGGATGTTTTATTGGTTATGTAGAGTTCATAAGGAAAATAATATCCAGCACATATGGAGTTTTTTTGAAGCCGGTCATGGTAAGGGAGAACACGATGGAGCAGGTGCATGTGTGAAAAGAGCTCTTGCTAGAGAGCAACTAAAATTTGAGGATGCTGCAAAATTTAGAGATGCACGTGCAATTGTAGATTGGTGCAATACCAAATTATCTACAAGAGTAAGTGAGAGCTCAATAATTCACTGCTTCTTTTGGTTAGTTGAAGAAAATGATATTTGTTCTCGACAAGATTGTGAAACAATTAAAGGATCTGCAAAAATGGCATTCATTTAAGAGTTCGAATGCAAACACATGGACAATATGGACAAGGGAGTTGGCATGCTTTTGTCAATTTTGTATTGCAGGTGATTGGGAGGCTTGTGAAAATATGGAATGGGTTGAACAATGGCAACAAAGAGCCTTAACACCTACATCAACACATGTTCAACATGGAACAATAATTGAAGATAATCAAGCGTTCACATGAGATTATTATGACTGTGTTTCTGATCTTGTACAAGAAGGTACATTATTTATTGAGATAAATTTTATATGTATGCATGTTTATATACATGAATTAAATATAAGTCGTGCTCTTTATTGAATTTTTTATCTATTTTTGTAGGACATGTGTATGTTGTTGTTGCACCCGAGGGGAATGAAGAGGAGACAGAGTACTGGTTGGCTAGATGTGTTGAGAGAAAATATAAGTTGGTACATCCTAGAGTGGATGATGATAACTTTGAGTATCCAACTGGTTCAGTCGTTGTTGTTGGCACCTGGCTTCGAAAATATTTGATAAGAAAGAATGGCTTTCCTACATTTGAAGATTATGAAAGACACAAGAAGATTATAAATTATTCACATTTGATTTTGGCAACCAATATAAAACTAGTTAGATATCATGGGAGGCCTGCTAATAAAGTTTTATGGACACTTTCAATGGATGATCATGAGACAATCATAGATGCATTACAAAAAAGAGAGGATGTGGATGGTACAACAGAGTAAATAAATATTGGTAAGTATATCTAGTTGTATGTATATATTTAATTGATATATATATTTGTCTTTAAATTCATTTCCTTATTAAAGTTTTATATCATTTTTTGTTTCAGGTCTCCCTTGATACTAGATGTTTTACAAAAAAGAGAGGAGATGCACTCTTATTACAATGGAATTCGAATCTACAGACAGGTAACTATATATAGTTGTAGATACATTTAGTTGAGAGTATAAATATAAAACTAAATTTAAATCATTGTCATTTTATAAAAAGTTTATAATTTATTTCATATCCCCTTAAGCCATCCTCGTATGTGCCATTAATCCATCTGCTTGCATCCCCTTTAAGTCTCTCTATTAATTCCCCTTAATTCATTCTATTAGGACCCCTTAATCCATATCCTTGTATATCTATCCTTAATCCATCCTCTTGCATCCCCTTAAGTCACTCTCTCAACACCCCTTAAGACATCCCCTTAAGCCATCCCCTTAGGTCACATGGTTTAGAGTTTAGGGTTTCTAGGGTTCATGAGATGCTTAGAATAACAAATTTATATGGATTAATGGTTTAGGGTTGATCTCCTAGGATTTAGGTCATGTGGTTTAGGGTTTAGGGTTTCTAGGGTTCATGTGATGCTTAGAATAACAAATTTATATGGATTAATGGTTTAGGGTTGATCTCCTAGGATTTAGGTCACGTGGTTTAGGGTTTAGGGTTTCTAGGGTTCATGTGATGCTTAGAATAACAAATTTATATGGATTAATGGTTTAGCATTGATCTCCTAGGATTTAGGTCACGTGGTTTAGGGTTTAGGGTTAAGGGTTTAGGACCCTTAAGTCATATCCTCTTACATGTACCCTTATTCCACAATCTTGCATCCCTTAAGTCACTCGCATAATTCCCCTTAAGCCATTCTCATAGGACCCATTAAGCCATACCTTAGGGTTCATGACATGCATCCCATTCATCCATCCTATGGAAAACATCATTTGAATTTATATGAAATTTATAAGATCCAATTTTGTAACTTTTACTATATATTTACTTAAATGAATCAAAAAAATTATAGAACTACTTACAGTTTACATTAACTATTTTTGCAAGTTCTCATCAAGTCGGTCTACCATGCGATTGTCACTGGAAAATTATTTTATCAAGAGACTATGTAAATATCAATTTTTGGTCTTCACATAAAAATTGATAAGCTAAATAATTGGATATACATGTGCACACATATATGTTTCATTATGTTGTATAGTTGTATGATTTTCAATTAACTTATTAGTAGCATTTTAAAAATCTCATTCCAATTTTATAGATTATACATTTCATATAATTGTTCAAATATTTTCTAGAATTGGTAAATAGTTAAAATTACGTGAGCTCTTAATTTATTATGAATATAATCTAAACTATTTAAGGAATATTTAAATTTATCATCTTTAACCATGTGATAAATTATATATTTATGAAATTTGATTGTAGAGATAAGAATTTATATCTAGTGCATGTATTACTTGAAAATTAGATAAAATATCTAGATCTACATATACATATGAGTGCATATAATCATCAAAATGAACATAACATGATCATAATTGACTGCATATATATAATCATCACATTAAAGTCATCTGATATAAATAAACAAAAATATGTATATGTCAAGTCCAACACATAAAAGTTTAAATAAAACTAGATATGTCTGGTCTATTTAAAATTTAAAACCATTTAACTATCAGGTTGATCAGTCAAATCAAGTCTCCTCTTTGTTCCAGTTCGATTAGATGTACCTGCATCATGCTATAAAAGAGTACAAGTAACTTGAAATTAGATTTAAATTTATTTATAAATTTTGATATAATTAAACATATTTAAACCTGACAAAATATAAACTTTTGGATTAAAAAAATAAATTAATTAAATATCTAGTAAATACAATAAAAATGATTTTTAAGACATGAATAATTTACCATACGATCATGTGGATCTACTGGAACATTTTGTTCAATGGGTAGCATAACTGTCACTTGAGAAGATTCAAATGCTTGATCTACTATATCCTGCATATTCATATAAAGCAATCAATATGTTAAAACCTCGAATATATATATATTTAAAAGATCCTTAAAAATTGTTTAGGATATTTAGTAAAGTTTACAAACTTGAATGATATGACCTCAAGATCACGCACCTAAGATTTCCCATGCATAAATGATGACGATGTCTCAGGTGCACCTACAATGGGTGTCTCATGAAATGCCTGCATATATATGTACAACAATTTGTATAGATCATTCATGCATGTGTATGTAAATGTAAAAATTAAATTAGATCTATGATGTGTATTTAATTCAAACTTAACGAACTTTTTGAAAGAACGCACCTGAGCTGATGATGACTCAGGAGCGCTCACCACAACTTGTGCTTGGTCAGCACTAGGCATGCTCATCTGACCTCCCTGCATCTAGATATAATATATATCAATCACGCATCATGTGTAAACATTCAAAATAAATTAGATATATATATCCACACAAACTAAATTTAATATATATTGGTTTAAGTACCTAACCAAAAGGTGAGCCCATATCTACAACACTCAACATATAGACATGATCATTTTGAGTTTCAGGCATTGTTTGATCATGCGTCTACACCAAACACTTATTGAATTAATATTGTATTATATATATAATTTGATGTTATTATTTAAACATGAATTTTGCACATTCCAAAAACAAAAATTAAGTTCAAAAGATGAACATACCTGTGTAAGATGATGCTCAGAATATAGTAAATCCATAAATGACTTTGTCTCAGATGCAGGTGGGTCACTTGAAGTGGATGCCTGAGTATTCCTATTGTTGGAGCCTCCATGCTCTCTATTGACCACTTTAGCCACCGCATGTGAAGTCTGATGAGTGAGATGTCCTGAAAGTGAACTCAATGCTCCTAATGCCGATAGCATGGTTTGCTGCTGAAATACAGTAGGAACACCAGGAGAAGCAGGAGGAACAATAGGAGCAATTGGAGCATGTCGTTGAGGATCAACACGTGCTCCTAATCTATGTTGGGGCATGCCACGCCCAGCTCCCTGAAATGACCTCATATCAAAATAGTTGGGTTTTAAACCCAACTCAAACTCTACCCATAACTTTCTCAAAAAGTATAGGGGCACCTCAGAATTGCCATGTGGTGGAGTATCAAACACCATCCACCATCTATCCCAAAAATGTGCAACTATCATGGGATGCCTACACCATAAAATTGAAATTCGTTTTTTGGTGGGTGGAATCAGTTGGCTAGTTTGGGGGTTAAAAAAATGCTGGCACAGGGCTTCTTTGGTAATTTTAAGGTCATTAATTTATTTATAAGATAGTCCATCTGCATATAATTATCTCCTCTCATCTCTCCATTGATGGAACCTATCTAGGTCCGCATCAATAGATCAAACAGAATCGACAATAGTTTGCATCGTAGATGCAAACCGTGAGAGATGGGGGGGAATTCTAGCCTCATTTTTTATCAAATCTATATTTTCTTGAATGACCGTAAGATTTGCCCTAATGCTCTCTCTCAACTGATCCTGGTCTACTATAGGGGGTGGGGGGTTAGGAGGTGGAGGGTTTGGAGGAATGGGGTTTTCTGGTGGTGGTGGGTTAGGATATATGGGATCTATAGGAATATGTGGTTCAGGCATAAAATCCTCAATGCTAAATAGTGGATCCATGTGAATGTACAACCAAATGGCAACTGCACATGTTAAACAATTAAAAAATATATATCAACAAACTAATTAAATAATGTAGACAATTTGAAAGAACTATTTAAAAATCACATTGAATGTGCACAAATCCAAAATGCAATTTATTTGAAGACCATTCAATTTATCATTAAAAAATCCATAATGTTCATTAAAAATCCATAGCATGTACACATTAAAGTTTATAATTTAAGTTTGTACAAGTTTTGAAATTTTCAAATTTGTGGTTTACAATTTGAGTTTTGGGTAAGGGTTTGTGTTCATATTTTAGAATGTAGGGTTTAGTGTCTATGGTTTTCTTGATTAATGATATGTGATTATGTATGGTTTGGAGTTTACATATAGTCTAAAAGATATCTAGGTTTTATGGTTTAGGGTTGATAGATAGGATTATATGGCTCATGTGATGTATACATATAAGGTTGTAGACATCTATTTCAAGATTTGGGGATTTTGAAAGTTATATATGTATATTAGAATAATGTAATAACCATTAAGATCTAGAAATTAAAAAAATTGGTTATAAGGATACATTTAAACATATGAAGGATACATTTAAACATATAATAATAGAAACATAGGAAACATGGTATTTGAAAAGGGGAAATGATAATAGGAGTTACCATAGAACACAAAATATTGTTCATATGAGAGACATAAAAGGTATGAGAATTAAATATTATTTTAATAATAAATTATTAAACAATAGTATACTACATGAAACTTAAAGGATGCAAATAAATTAAAATTATAGTGATTAAAAGTAATAATTATGCAAAAAAATAAGGAATCCAAACTACCAATTCGGTAGGGTCAAATCCAAGAAAGTTTGCAACCCAATCCTTCACCAATTATAGAATTTAGAGTTATACATTTTAATTTCTTGATTTTTTAAAATTTTGAGTAATAATAATGAAGGAAAATCTATAAGTTGATGTTCTAGGACCCCCTTTGACAAAATGGTAACAATCGACCTAGATTATGTTGAATCAAGAGTGAAGGAAATGAAAATTCAATATGTTATGACTAAAAGTCTATGGTTGTTATAACAAATTGAGGGAAATGCATTGTCTTGTGATACCTCACAATTATATCTACTAAAAATAAACTTTGTTGATCACACCTAAAGACCTCATTGTTATATAAGTTTGTAAATAAACTCTTTGAAAACTAAGATTGTGAGAAACAAAAATTGAAGAAATAAAACTAAAACCCTATGTGTTTTAAAAAGTTCCACTAGTATTCATGATTTTTAAATCCTTATGAAACCATCAAAAACCTTAGGTACCTAAGTACGGGGATATTGGCTCAAATACATAGTTTCAAAACTAAAAAACTACTAGAGTACATGGATTTTAATGACAACAAAACCCTAGAATAGAACAACCTTTAAACAAACATCATAAAAAAATTGAGGGAAATTCTCTATGATTTAGGGTGTAATGGGCCCAATATATATGCACATGATATATTTTTTTGAAGGATTTTTTAATATATTGATTTAAATTGTATGCATGTGTGCATATGTATTTGTAAATTAATTCATTGCATCTTCTTAAGTTGGCTTCTAGTTTAAGAACAAGTTGAACATATTGAATATGTTCATATAAACAACTTGAATATGTTTAAGACAAAATTCAAGAACACATAGAAGAACAAGTTGAACAAGAACATGTTAAATAATAGATTAGAAAAACAATTGTTAGAGATGCAAAATTGGAGAATTCGGTTCAAAAAGACATTGCTAATAGATTTATTTTTCAAGTTTAAGATAAAAAATTTAATCGATATAGATGAAGAATTTTTTAAAATACAATTTCATCTAGGGATATGTTGCCTTATATTAGAATTTTTATCACACTAATTCTAACTTGAACCATAGACGGGCTAATTATAACTTGAACCATAGACCCTAATTATAACTTGAACCCTAATGTATTCTAACTTGAACTCTAACCCTAATTGTAATTAAATCAGGTATCATAACCTTAGTTGAACACTAACTCTAAATGCATATAAACTTTTTAATCATAAACCTAATTAAATATTGATTGAATGTTTAACTCTCACCAAAATTACAACCATTTAACCCTAGACTCTTAATTTAATTTTTACCCCAACCCTAGAACCCTACACCAATTGACGGGGCTAATTCTAACTCCAACCCTAACCTGCATCTTAAATTTTAATTCATAATTTCATAATCCTAACCCTAACCCTAATAAAAATATAACCCTAACTCTAAACCTAGTTGAATACAAACCCTAACCTCAACCCTTACCCGAATATTTATCTTAGAACCCTAACCCTAGAATGAATTTTAACCCTAGAAGCAGGTAATTGAATTCTTTAATATTAAACAAGTAAACCTAATCATAACCCTAATTGTAATTTTGAAATCTAACTATATAATATATATTAAAGTTTAAGCCAAACCCTAATTATACCCTAGATTTAACCTAATTTTAACCTAAAAATAGGGTTTTAGTTTACGTTTTCTAGGGTTTTAATATACGTTAACTTTTTCTAGGGTTTTAGTTTACGTTTTCTAGGGTTTTAGTTTACGTTACATTTTCTAGGGTTTTAGTTTACGTTACATTTTCTAGGGTTTTAGTTTACGTTTTCTAGGGTTTTAGTTTACGTTACATTTTTTAGGGTTTTAGTTTATGTTTTCTAGGGTTTTAGTTTATGTTACGTTTTCTAGGGTTTTAATTTATGTTTTCTAGGGTTTAGGTCCAAAGATTAATGGTCTGAGTAAATTAGTTTTTTAGAACCTACAATTTAGGGTTTCAAATTTCAAAACTAAATGTGTTGAATTTAGGTTTTCGATTTAAAATTTTATGTTGTTTGTTTCATTGATGTTTTCGGTTAATTAAATGCAGTTTAAAAACTATTAAATATTAAATTAAAACAAACTAAACAAAAATAACTAAATAGCAATTATAATGCAAAAATATTGTAGAATTCAACCAACCTGGAGGTCGTTGAGGTCAGGTGTGTCGACGGGAGGAGATGAGAGTGAAAATTTGGTAGATTCTGGCCATCCAAAATGCGTACGCAATCTGCTTCTTCTTCTCCTAGCGCACTAAACTCGATTGTGAAAATGACTTTCACAATCGCTTATTTAAAAAAATAATTAGTCTTTAGAAACGCGTACGCGTTTCATAACGCTTATGTGTTTTAGGTTCGTATCCCCAAACCATAACGCGTACGCATTACTGATTTAGGATCGCGTATGCGATACAAAACATGTATGCATTTTTGAAAAACGCGTATGCGTTTTGCGCGAGAATTTTTTTTTCATCTGAAACTTCCTCTCTTCATGGACCCAACTTCTTGCACCAACCCATTTCTAAAAGTATTAAATGTCATTTAGATCTTATCTTATCTTATGTAATTTACTTCTTGTTTCCTAGGTCATTTAATATTTTTTGAGTTAGTTGTCTCATGTTATAAGATTAAGACACATGTCATGAGCTTGGCTAATCCTATCTCTCACTTTGTATATTTAAGCAAGGCACTTGTACATTTTCAATCATATAATTTATCAAGTAAGCTATTATCTTTCCATACTCTCTTATGGAAAGTTATCTTTTGTTTCGTAGTTGATCCTAGGGTGAGATAATTTCCATCTCCTACAATTCCATCTTCTCAACCTCTAGCACCATGAGCCCTATAGAGATTAGTGGCTTCCCCCAACATATATAGAAAAGATAATTGCTTATACATTAGTATTTCCAAAACCAATACCATATCCCAAGGTGCATGAGAGAATATCAAATCTGAAATCAAAGGATTGAATTTTTTAAGAGGTTTGTGTAGCTAGGGAAGCATTGAAGCTGTGGGTTTGGGTCTGCCTTTTGTCTACCAATTTCTAGGACCATCTTCAAATAATTTATTTTTTTGTGCCCATAAATAAAATGTGAAGGACTAATAAAAGTAATAAATGTTAAGATCTATTTTTTTTATATTGCATTATCTTGACACCTTAAATGAGTTCTATATTTTTTGTGAATCTATATTATCTGCAAGACCTTAAATGAATTCAAATATTTTTGTTAATCAAACTTATTAATATTACTATGCAAAAATTACTTACATTCAATAATTGTTCATTATTCTTTAATATATTTATCTATCTCAATAGATGTAAATGAACTATACAATATATTGTGAATAAGAATTATCTAATATAATATAAGATTCAAACATATAAGTCATGGGTAAACTATACAATATGTTGTGCATAAAAATCATCTAATCTAACCGAAGATTAAACATATGCTCTAATCATGGAAGAATTGAAGACTTCACTTGTTGAATTAAATTTTATTTCATAAATGAAAGAACTTGTCTTCTTGTATTTGTTGAATTCAAAAGTCAATATAATTGAAGACATGATCACTTGTTGAATTAAACTTTAATTCATAACGAAAAATTCCTCTTATTGTATTTGTTGAATTTGAAAGTTAATATAATTGAAAATATCACTTGTTGAATTAAATTTCAATTCATAAATGAAAAAAATTGTCTTTTTGTATTTGTTGAATTCAAAAATTAAAGATTTTATCCTTTACAATAATCCAAGGGATTGGATACCTATTGAATTCACTTTCTTTAAAATATTTAGGCAAATTCAGCTGATGTAAAGTATAATTGAAAATATCACCTGTTGAATTAAATTTTAATTCATAAATGAAAAAATTCTTCTTGTATTTTGTTGAATTCAAAGATTAAATATTTTATCCTTTACAATAATCCAAGGGATTGGATACCTATTGAATTCACTTTCTTTAAAATATTTAAGCAAATTCAGCTGATGTAAAGTATAATTGAAAATATCACTTGTTGAATTAAATTTTAATTCATAAATAAAAAAAATTGTCTTCTTATATTTGTTGAATTCAAAGATTAAGTATTTTATGCTTTACAATAATCCAAAAAATTAGATATCTATTGAATTCACTTTCTTTAAAATATACAGACAAATTCAGCTGATTTAAACTCATTGGGATTTGTTTAGATATAATTCAGCTGATGATAAGCCTTTAGGATTTGTTTAGATATATCTGTCCAAAATCCTGTGCACGCTTGACCTTATGCAAAGTATCAATCATTTAGTGACTCACGTACGAGCTAGTGATATAATTGATACTTACTATGATGTGGTACACGCCCGTACATGTCCTGTGTTGCTAGGCAGACCCAAGCCAGAAGCATATCTGGAGGATGGATTGCTAACGTCTCTTATACCACAGCTTGCAGATACGCCAACTTCACCACTTCTGTGCAATGGTGATATTGGTAATTTTAGTTCGAAACAATAATGCAGGTATGAAGGGTTATGTCGCGTCAGTATCATCGATCATGTGAAAAAGTTTATCAAGCATATTGTAGTTTATAAAGGAGCTATAAGATGCATTTCATGTTTTCAGGTATTAAAAGTATTAGAGAATATGTCACACAGACATCAGCAATAATGTGAAAAAAGTTTATCAAACATACTGTAATTTATAAAAAGAATATCAGATTCCTACCGTCTAAAAAAAACAACATGCATTTCATTTCTATCTATCCAATTCCAGCACATCCCAGCTATCAATCTCCTTCGCCGCCTTCCAAAGGGAGATGCCTGTCGGCGTCAAGAGTTTGCCATTTTATGTGATGGTTTCACCATTGTCCCTTAAAAAAATGTCGATGCTAACGCAGTCTTCGATTATATCGTCCGTATTGGAGTTTGCACAGTTGAGCCCAGCTCACAACGGACTATCCCAAGCGTTCGGTTTATATAAATGAGGATGAGGAAGAAGGGGGATATTGAGGCAGTTGGGGTGGTGAATTATTAAGGATGATGAAGAGGGGCATGGGTGCATCGCTGCTCATACTCTTGGCTCTCTTCATGACTGGTGCCGATGCTTCTTTAAACAGCAGCGGTCTGTGCAAAGCATGCTCAAAATGCACAGAGAAGCAATGCCCGATAAGCGACTTATACCCTCACATGACAGCCTATGATGACTCTCTCATTGCAGGCGCTTTTCAGTCTGATTATGTCAGTCCAGATGACCCCAGAGTTTATTCTGTTCCAGACGTTAAGGGAGGCAAGGGGAAACTCAACGCCTACTATGGTTGGAAATCGGTATCAGGCTCTGCAGATGGTTATCATAGGTATCTCTTCAACCACAAGTGCATTTCATATCTTGCAAGTTTGAAAAATAAATTTAAAATATAAATTTTAATATAGATATCTTAAATATATTTATTTAAAAAATTATGGGAATATAATTTAAAGTTATTTTATTTAGAATAGTGTGTGTTTTGGATGAAATTTTATGTTTTTTTATCATTCAGTGATTTATCATCAAGAAGAAGAGAATGAGAGATTGGAGTGCAAAATTAGTCTTAAAAAGAAAGACAAGATGATGAACTTTTTTTGCTTTTTAGATACATAATACAATTGAATATTTTCTGGTTACTAGAGAACTTTTGACATAATTATTATTACAATAATGATAATTAAAAATAAATGGTAATTTTTTTATATTAAATTTGATAATCATTTATACATTAAAACATTAATAAATATCTAATCATAAAATAATATTAATTTTTTCATTTGAAAATAAAATAATAAATAAATAAATCATTATTAAAAATAAAATAAAAGAAAAAATATATAATATATATATAGTTAAAATAAATATCACTATATTTATATTTAAAAATATTATTATTATTATAAATATATCATATAATATATCATGTGAATAATATTATTATGTTTAGATATAAATAGCATTATGCATAGTATATAAGAATAATATGATTGTTTATATATATAACTTCAAGTAAAATAGAATATTTTTTGCATTATAAAATATATATTTAATAAATCAAACTAAAAAATCAAAAATTAATTTAAAACAATGTAAATAAAAGTTAAAATATAAAATATAAATTAAATTAAAACTTTAATAAAAAGAAAAAGTTGCATATATATTTATATGAATAAAATAAACATATATAAGACGTTATATAATGATATGTAATTATGGTCTATATAAAAATTAAAATATAATTAACATATATTTTAAAAATTATAAAATAATTATTTAATAAATATAATGAAATCATTCTTAAATAAATTCATACTTCTTATGTCACTATTGCCTGTATAAAAACTAAAATATAATTAAAATATATTTTAAAAATTATAACATAATTTTTTAATAATTTTTTTTTAATATAATAAATCATTCTTAAATAAATTCACATTATTATAATATCTCACATTAAATATAGTTTGAATGAATTTATATTATTATGTATGTATATAATGTTATTTATTATAATTAATAACATAAAATTTAAAGTTTTGATGAAATTAAAGGCTCTAAATATTTTAAAATATATTTAGGTAATTTAAATAAATTTATCATCATAATACTTCATATTAATACATATTATATATACTCATATATATGAAAACCTTACTAATATTTACATATCCATACCTTTATATATGATCATTTATATAAAATAATATAGATTTACATGTAGATAATTATATGAAAAAAATCAATAAAATTATATCTTAAAAATATACTTTAAAACAAATTTTATATAATTAATCTTATATAATAAATAAAAAATTATATGTAGTATATATAGAATTTCCTATCACTTCAAAATGAGGATCACTCCAAAAATAAAAAGAGGGATTAGGTTATCACCCCAAATAAGAAAAGAATTGAGGGATTTAATAAGAGGTTTGAAAGAAGGGAACAAAGTCTTGACAAAAAGGGAGTACTAACCTCATATCCATAACCCACCATTCAATACTGTCTCCCTATCCATAATAGATTGGTGTGTTGTAGTAAAAAATCATCTAGAACAAAGGTAAATCTCAATTCCATTCTCCATAAAAGGCCTCTAGAACTCAAAAAAACCACTAATGCAAGTTAGTAAGAGAATTTCAAAGAATTTGAATCTATAGATCAATCCATTACTAGCATAATGTTTTTTATTATCAAAATGATGTAGCCAATTCATAGCATAATGCTTAACATCAATGTTGAAAATAAAATAAATGTAGAGGCACAAAGAATTAGATCAATTTTACTTTATTGTTCTCCTTCCATTCTTCCCTACAACTGAAAAATAAAGCCTCTTATAACAACCCTAAAATTACCCTTTTTGGTACAATTTTTACAAATTCTTGAGTTTTTTATTTTTGATAATTTTGCATGCTTATCCACATGGATAAGAAATTACTAATTATTTAAATCTAACAAGAGTGACTATTTTTCAACTCAAAAATCTATTTAAAAGTAGGAATTTAAAATAACTAAAATTGTGAAAATCTTTAAAAAACACTAAAAGTCTAATTTAAGGCTTTATATGAAGGAATTTGGCTCCACAAAAATGTTGAGACATGGTTCAATTGAATTAATTTGATTGGAATTGGATTATATTCTTGATGCTTCTCCACATAAAATTTCAACCCAAATAGACTCCCAAGTTAAAATTTATGGCCTCTGAAAGTTGTTGCATCATAATCACATTCTATCCAAAAATGATGATAGGGAGGATTGAGCACAAGAGAGGAGATTTTTTAGCAAAGGAGCATGAGAATCTAGGAAAAAAACTCCCACTAAGAGATCCAAAAGGGATCCTTGATATTTTCATGGCTACATAGGTCAAAGGGCCATCCCAAATAAACCCCAATACATCACCAACTGATGAAGGTCTAGACATAATGGGAACGGATCCACACCACAACCAATTAAGACCCACCATGGCCCAAATAATAGGATCAAATTTCCTAACTACCAATTGTAGAGGAGGTAGGAACACAATAAGAAGAATTTGTGATAGGGAGGACACAACCACCATACATGTGTCATCACCAATTTCTACACTAGAAGCACTTGTGGGTAATGGAAGAATTCATTTGAAAGTGAAGCTATGTGTTTTTGGAGGAGAAGTGTCATGTCATTGATTAAATTTCTTCTTTAGTTAAATTATTGTGCAAAAAAAAAAATTATTTCTTTGTCGAAATAATGTTATTTATATGTTACAATTATGTAAAAGATGCATAGAGATATCACTCTAGAGGTTCCTACTTTTAATTAGATATGTGAATCAACTGAAATAGGCACCTCAAGAAGGACAAGTTTTTTCTAAAGATAGATATGCTAGTTTTTCTATAACTTATATGAATTTCAAGAATATTTTAGTTTAAAGTTGTTATTCTTGAAATGTAGTTTTTTTAAATTAATTTTTTGAATACCAAGACTTTGTAATTACTTTATATATTATATATAATTTTATTTTATTTACAATTTTTTTATAAAATTATAATTAATTAAATAAAGAAGGATAACTATAATGTTAAAAAGGAGTGAGTTATAAACACATGGTTGTGAGAAAAAAATCATTCATATTTATTTAAATGCCAGATTAATATTTAATAATATGTAAAATTCTATTTAATCTGACCTTCTTTTTTGTTTTATAAGGTTCGAGAACTATATGGATAAATGCAATAATAATCGCCTTCTAATAGCATTCAAAGACTCAAAGGTGGGTATAAATAAAGTGACAAAGGAAAATTTGGCTAGTGCAGAGTGGAAAAGAAGGAATCCTCCTAAAAATAAAAACCATAGAGGATTTCAATTTTTGGTGTCAAGAAGTACAGGGTTGTGCTTGAGTGTAGGAAAAGGGAAGGGCCCAAAGAAGGCCATGGTGGTGGAAAAGTGCAAATTTGATGGATCAGTCACTCGCCAACTCTTTGCATTTCGTTTCCATTATAAAAGTGCCTTTTGTTGTTGCAATCTTCACAATAAAATAAAAAATTAATAATTGAAATAGGTTAACATCCATCAATCATGAATTCTACAAACATTCATAAAATGTTTAAAAATTATAATAAATAAAATATTTATATGAATTTTGATTTTCAAATTCATTGTTTGCATATCTAATTATTAGAATATACACTATACAATGATAGAATTCATTTTTAATAAAAGTTATGTGTGTAAGTATATTTTTTGTAATGGTGAAAATTGAATATTTTGTATGTTTCTTCTTTCTTTTGGACTCATTTTTATATGGTTAGTCTTTATGTAATGACTAGTATACAAATGGCATATTTAAGCTTAAAATTTATCACATTAGATGGTCTTTGACGAGTTCCATATTTTTTCTTTACAAGAACCTTCAAATTTATTATTTGGACCATTTTAGATCAAAAAAATAATATTAAATTGAACCATGTTATTGTGTGAAATCAGTAATTATAATTTTAAAACTCAATTTTTTAAATTGTGCTTTCTCTTCCTACTAGGGGAGAGGACCCAAAGCATGTTCCAATAGTTGTTATAGTAGTTGTTTATTTAATGCACACTAATTTTAACAATATTGGACAAATAGTTGTGACTTTAAAGTTGTTAGTGTTGATGATAACTACCCACAATTGAATGAAATATATTCTTTAGATCTAAAAAGCAACAAATCATGTGATGCCACATCAACACACCAATAAAACATGATTTAGTGCACAAGTATTGATCTCACTTTTTTTTGGGCCTTTTTGGACACCTCGACAAAAAGCATGTTGATGTGGCATCATATTTGATGATGTGGCCCTGAAACCTTAGTTATAAGTAGGGGACTTGCCAAGTAAGCTGCTATAAAAAATTGGGAGTTATTTGAAATTTTCACATAAGATTTTGAGAAGCACAAAGTTAGGGTGCTCAACTACCAGGTCCTCTCCCCTAGTTATTGTCTATTGACTTGAGTGTGATTTTTCTTAATTACACTCTAGAGTGTTTTACAAAGGGATAAACATGGATTCACCATATACGTCATCTACAATCAAGATTTCTCACTTACTACGTGTATCATCGTTTAAGAATCATATATGACCATACATAGTTATATCAATATTTTTATGCTTAGTGGCACATAGATATACATTGGATCATTTTATTTTTTTTAAATTCACAATTCATTGAATTAGTCAACCTAGGGGCTTGACTAAAGAAAAAATAAGTTCTTACCAAGCTAGAATGTAATGCAATCACATTTAGATGGTCTACTTAAATAATGTCAAACCAAGCACAAATTAACAACTTTTCACTCACTCACAAGTAGATAATAATAATTCACACAATGAAATAATTTCTATTACTTCAAAATGAGTTACATGTTAACCTTTATGAGATTCAATATAATTTAAGATTAGACCTTAAAAAACAATATAGTTTTCAAATAGATTTAACCCTCAATTATTCTTTGCTCTACCAACTTCCTCTCAAAATGATGTGGATGGATTCTTATAAGGAAGAAATATGTAAAAATATGGCACCCATAAAATGTAGTACATCAATCTAGGTACGCAAGATAAGGACCAATAGCCCTATATTGAATGATTTATGTAACTAGGGTAAAATTTCTAGGTTAGTTGTAAATAGCATAATAAACTAAACCCTAATCAACAATAGAGAACAAATAAAGCAAGAAGCATAAAAACATGAAACAATATTACTTGGTCTTCAAGCCCCTTTTGATTGACCTCTATTGCTCTTCCCCATATTGTTGTAATGAGTATAATTTCCCTCATATCTGAAGTGCAACTATAGCCTATGACTAAGACAAGAAAAATATTGAATGATTGTGCTCAAGTACTCAGAAATTCTCAAGCATGAAGAAAGTCTAAGTTGTTGGAAATGACTCGGTGTCTAAAAATGACTTGAGAGAGGCCTTTTAAAGAATGTCAAATTGAAATTGGATGGCCTGGATTAGAAGTTGACAAAACCCTAAGATCAAAGGCTAGAATTCAATGTGACGAGCAACATTAGGGTTAGGGAAACATTAGGATGAAATTAGGGAAAGATTTGAAATGAAGGGTTGAGATTTAATTGGAGACAATTAAATCAATGGTGGAGAATAAATGAGATAAAGAAAATATTTGGCACAGAAAAGAGGTAGCTAGAAAATCAAATAATAATAGAAATTATTTGATTTATGGAGGAAAGTTGACTTTTAAAATTAAATAATGGTTTAATTCAAAAGTGGGAATAAGACAAAAGGGGGGAAATAATTATTTAATTATTTACTTGTGGGATGAAAAGTGAGTTAAGTGAATAATTTTATTTAATTCAAGGAGAAAAGGATAATGAACAAATTAAATAATTAATGGTAATTATTTAATTTGTATCTCGAAATGAGTAATTAAATAAATTAAAAATCTATTTAATTATTGGAGGAGTAAAGATTAGTTAATGACATATTTAAATAAACAAATATTATTTATTTATTTAAACAATCATGGAGGAATATAGGACATGAATTAATTAAATAATTAGAAATTATTTAATTAATAGTGTGAAATATGACATTAGAACATAATTAAATAATTTAATTATGTGAGGAAGAAGTGTGGTTTGACATAGAAAAATGTAGCTCAAAGGATTAGGTCATTTTTATGTGTCTACATTTTTCCCCTCTTTGACATAATGCAGTTTATCACATTGTGTCAAAGAAAACAAGTCAAAATTATGATCCAGTGTGAAAGTAGGGAGAGGAAGGATGACGAGGAGGTAGTGGTATGCCCCCTCAAGAGGATAGGTGGGTTCAAAGAACATGAGTGTTCTCTCAAAGTGGATGAGAAGACTAAAGGATGAAAGGAATAGAAGAAATGTTAGTGCGAAAGACACATGAATGTTAGGACGAAAAAGGAATACTTCAATATTTTCCAAATAACATAATAGGCTTTGCATAATCATCATTAGGTGCAGTAAAGTGTGACAACTAGACAAAAAACACCATGATATGACATAGACCAAGGTGTGCAAGGTCATCCACTTGTGAAAAACAAATAGTCGTAGACAAGATATGTCCTAACTCGTACTAAGGGTTAAGTTGCCCTAGTCCTTTTGTCAAGACACACCAAAGATAACAATTAAGGAAAAACGGGTCATGAGACGTCATCGCAACTCTAAACCCTTCATGGGACATCCTCGAGGTAGCTAGTAACATGACGAAAAGGAAAAATAATAAAAATATAAGATAAAATAGACCAGCAAAATCAACCATTCAATATGTTTTCCAATATTTGTTTGACAGAGGTTGATTACTTGATTGTTCAATGATAGTTTGACAATCTAATAGTTTGACAGTTTTGATGGTTTGATGATGCCTATCGTCAAGAAGGGCACATCCTAAAAAGGTTAATGACAATGTGATAGAGCATGTCATCAGGAAAGACACATCTTGAAAAGGAAAATGACATTTTGATGGCGTCCAATTCCAAGAAGGACGCATCTTGAAGGGGACCATAAAGTGACTAGGTTGACACTATTTTGGCAATTTGACTGATTTTTTACTTTGATGACTGATTGGACTATATTGTCTGTTGGTTTGCGATTTGAATGTTGACGTTCAAATGACTGTCTTGTGTCTGAGTTTGACCATGTCTGACTTATTTGGCTGACGTGATGAACCCTAAAGGACTAATCTAGGTGGCCTCAGGGCTCATCGATCGATGGCCTTGCCTACGTCATACACTTAGAGACCTCATAGTTCAACACGACCCTTGACTTTGTTTCAATGACAAAGGACTTGAATCATGATTTTATTTGACCTCGCCTAAAGGACTTGACCTAATGCCTCGGAGGCAAATCGACAAATGGCCTTGCCTACATCCAGTTGCAGAGGCAATGTAGTTCAACAATGACAAAGACTGACCTAACTACTCTAACTCTGTTTTTGGGATTTTGAATGTTATTTTGGATGTTTTTGTGTTTTTCGCATGTTTTAAGTTTTTTGGATTTTTTAAGTTTTATGATTTTTTGTCTTTTGGGGAATATTTGATTTTTTGTGTCTTTTTCGAATATTTAATTTTTTTGTCTTTTTTTTGTGAATATTTGATATTCTTTTGTCTTTTGTTGAATATTTGATTTTTTTTGTCGTTTTTCGAATATTTGATTTTTTATCATTTTTTGAGAATTTGTTGACCTCCAATGACGAGTGTAGAATCCAATGAAACCAGGTGTTAGGAAATTTCCCCCAATCAGGTCTAGGATTAACCATTAGGGATGGGATGGGACAAGGGTTTATTATGGATGAAACATGGAGGAGAAAAGACTGCAAGACATCAACCATTTGAAAGTCATGATAAAGATGACCAGGCCTTATGATGGATTTCAAATGGGAGATGATAGAGAGTAAAGGAATTATGAGAGATGAGGGTGGAAGACTAGGTAGAGTAATAGTAGTTGATGAAGTAGAGACTGACTACACATGGTGCCTCTTTGCCAAGTTTTCACCATGGTACTTATCCAAAGCACCACTGAAGTGGTTTTCACTATTGGATGAATTATTTCTCTTTACTATTTTCATGACTTTTTTATTTTTGTTTGTCACAAAGACGCCTATTTTCCAAGATTTTATCAAGGTAACAATTTTTTACATTTTTATGGTTTTAGCCTGGCTTTTGGAAGCTATGTGTAGAAATGATAAGTCGTGACAATGTAGTGACCATGTTTGGATGACCATGTTGGACGAGAGGACCTGATTTTGATGCAGAATGTAAGTGGAAAATATGACGGATGATAGAAGTGGTGGATGAAACAGGCTATACTATGATCCCTAATGTTCACACTATGTGAGCCACCAGGCTTCAAAAAAAAAGGAGTTTGGGCAACCAATGAGCTAGGGTACGTTGAGAGGTCATCATCAAAGGTACATTGAAAGACATCACTAATGAAGGTGGAACGATATGATGGATGGATGATCATGGGAGGATTGAATGGAATGTATGGAATGAGTGAAAGTTATGGAGATGAAGACCTTGGATCAACAAGCTCTTTATTTAACTTTTTTCATAGATAGATGCCCCTAGTGATTTTTTATGGAGGAGTGTTCTTAGAGACCAATGATTTCTAATTTTCACTTTTTATTTTTTGTGATCTTGCACCAATTGTGTTCTCCTTTCTCCACCATGAGACGTTGAAGGTTGTTTCTTTGGGAATTTCCATGCTTGATGGCCAAATTGATTACATTGATAGCATCTTCTTGAGAAGGTATTTGACCCTCTACCTTGTCCACCAAATCTGTCTCTACTATTTGATCTCCTACCTTTGAAACAACCTCTTGATTTTGAGCTTTGTTCTTGATTACCACTTGATTCTCCTTGTGGCTTTTGAGATTGTCCTCTTCCTCCAAAGATTCTCCCTCCCCTAAAGTTCTTTCCTTTGCCTCTAGCTTTTTTTCTCCTACCTTCTCTTCAACCTTTCTTCAACCTTGACTATCGTTTGAAAGAATTCTTCAACCGTTTTAGTAGTGTTCGGACTTATCTCATCTTGTATGTTGAACCTTAGCCCATTCAAGTACCTTGCTAATTTTTCCACCTCATCCTCATTATGACCTACTCTAATGCTTAATTTATGAAACTCCTCTTTGTAAGCCATGACATCCATCTCCTTTTGTCTGAGATTTTGTAGTTTTTTATATGTTTGGATTGCATAGTCGCCAGGTAGGAATTGGCTCTTTATTTTAGCCACCATTCTATCCCATAAACTAATTTTTGACTTTCTCTTCTTTACCCTCTCTTCCTACACATAGTTCCACCAAGTTAAGGTAGGGCCTTTCAATCTGGTTTTGGAAAACTTCACCTTTGTTCATTTGATACCTCCTCATACTCAAAGTAGTTGTCAAGTGTGTCAATCCAACCTAACACTTATTCATTATCTATCTTCCCACTATACATGGGTAACTCCATATGCACCTTAGGAGTGTCTCCTTTGACAGCCTTCATCATCTTAACCATCCTCAATTCATTTGGGTCCAATTCTTCCTCATCTTGGACTCCTCTTTAAGGGTTTTCATTCTCACCCTCTTCCTCTTCCTCTTGGTCACTTTGGTCTCCAGTAACCATACCTCTCCTTTGGTTTGATTTCAGTGATGCAATTCTGGCTAGGATAGTTTCATGAGACTCTTTTACCTGTCTCAACTCCTTTCAACTCTCTTACTTTTTGGCCATTACATTGCTTTTAGGAGGCATCTTTTCTTATTTCAAACTCCAATTTTCTTTCCTTTGATCAGACCTATGCTTTGATACCAATTGATGTAGATCAGGTTGGAGGCTTACAATTCATTCACAATTGAATAAACTTTTCAATCTTGAGACCTTAACTTGATGGCTTTCTCACAAACCTTTCATCTTCCCTTGTAGCCCTCCAAAGAGTGATTTTTCTTCATATCTTTTAGAGAAGGCTGCAAACCCATAAAAAAAATACCATTTCAAGTACCCTTTATGCTCATTTGAAACATATCAAGTTTTCAAATGGGATTGTTTTGTAACAACACCCTCTAAAATTGACTACTACGTTGGGAAGAGGCCTAATTAAGCTTATTTTCTAATCCAACTTGGTGAAATAAATTTTATAAAATACCAAGATTCATTCTATGGCTTTCCTTATGTCACATGGGGTCTGAAATAATATTTTTTATCAATTGGAACATTCAAAAACTCATCTAGCATCAAAACCTTATGTCTAACCTACATTCCTAAGCTTAATACATAGAGATATTAGGTTATGGCTTGCTCAAACTCTGACCTACCTCCATTCCCTGCATTTACAAACCCTACCAACATAAAAAGCACACTAATAACCTCCATTCAACCGATCCTTAGCAATTTCCACCGATGGAATGGTTTCCTATTTCATGTTTTCTCACTGAAACCCTTAAACCTAGGGTTTCCTGACTATTTTTAGTAAATTTCCTCAAACTAACTCAAATCTTGATGAAATCAAGTGAGACCAATTAGAAATGACAAAATCTTCAACCCAACATCAATTCACATTAGTTTCACACCCTTAGCAACTTGTACAGAGCCGTATAGACTTGTGTAGCAGTAAAATTCACTTAAAATTTATAGAAAATAAAGCACTTCTTTATTGTTTGATCATCAATTATAAATCTAGAACCTTGCCTCGAGTTTTCCAAGCATATTTAAACATCTCCAACCTATTCCAATGTTCCAAACTAATTTCTTAACTACTTGACCTTTCAACTTTCAATACAAGCCAAAAATGCAAAGATGTTGAAGCAACTTTTGCAACATTTACAAAACATGACAACTTTTAACAAAGTCAACCCAACATGATCACTAACATCTTAAAACATATCCACATGGTTTGAATAGACCTTATTACATCAAAATTAACTCAACTTCGCAAGCACCTAACCTCTAACCCCTTTTTACATGTTGAAAGCTATGTGCCCCTGCACCACACTAGAACCCCTCCATGGCACTCACTTCTCGGGCTCACCAAGTCTCATTCCCCAAAGATGAATTTATGTCTCTACCCATGAATAGTGAAAATGTGGGGCGACTTAAGAGATCCAATTCCTGTGATCAACGAGCACATAAAAAGGGTTTTGGCCACTAAAACAATTAGTTCTTAGTAAGGGCATTCATTCAAGGTGGCCATACACATGGATAGATTAGCTCAAGATTATGGTCAATCAAGAGGCCTCCCAGTCCCTTTCTAGGAAAGTATTTTGATGTAGCTCATAGGGCTACTAATGGTGGCACTTGTTGGTATGACACATTCGCACCTGTTGCTTAATGAATTTCATCAAAAATCACTTTTCTTATATAGTGGTTTGGAAGAGCTTGGCTTTAGCTTGTTACCACTTGGGTCATTCCCGCATTTCAAAGTGGGATGGCAGACCCTCTAAAAAAAAGGTACACAAAAGCAAGGAAGTACATGTTTTTTATCTCCCAAATTGCACAAAGCGTAAGGAGAGAGCATATACAACACTGTTTCCTCACACTCGCATGATTTTTATTTTAAGTCCAAAACCAAATGTGTGGGTAGTGTAACATAGGGGGACCACCCACTGCAAGGCCCCAGGTCACAAAAGGCCAAGAGTGGAAAGGCTTCCCTAAATTACCTTAGTTTTAGGGATAGGTTAGGATGAAAAGGATGAGAATGATGAGGACTATGTATCCTTCGACCACTTAGCAAACCTAAGAATAAAAAGGTAGACTAGAAGAGTCACTTTCTAGAGTCAGCTCGACGTCTCAGATAGCTCTTTGTCCAAGGACAAAAGCGTAGCTATGGGACGATAGCACAACGCGCTGGCATCTCGCAGGTGCACTAGCATCCATACGGCCAAAAAACCAAAGATGAGTTTTTTCTCTAAGGAAGGACTAACAACCTAGTTTACAAGTTTCTAGAATGAAAGAATAGTATTAATAAGTACAAAAAATATAGATTAATGTGATAAAGGAAGTATATTACCAAGAGGGTGATGAAGATGATCTCGTAGAATATCCTCTGCACCATCTTGCTACGAACTCTCTCCACCTGCACACAATAAAGGGAGAAATTGTTGGGGCTGTATAGGGGCCTACCTCAGTCAGACCCCCGTCTTGATGTTTCCACCTCCACGGATAGCCAAGTTTGGAATAGTAGAGATAATGATAAAGAAAATAACTACAAGCTACATAAACACAAAACACTTCAAGCAATACGTGCTTACTCAATCGAAAAAAATAGGAGAAATTAGAGGAGCTTACCACCTCCGTCCAAAGCACTCAAGGCTTGTGGATGAGAGAACGAGAGGGACTCAAGCCTTTATTGCCACGGTGTCTATCATGTGCTCGCCTTGTTGGAGTGATGGAGCAGTGGATTGCTGCAATGGAGTGAAGGGTGTTGTTGCAAAGCTTGGAAGTGAATGCTCAAAGCATGGGGAGAGTGTGCCAACTTGTTCAAAAAAAATTTTGTTGAAGACTATGGATGATAGAGTGAAGATTATGAAGGAGAAGATGAAAAATAGCCATATTTTGTTCGGTTAGTCGAAGAGGGATGTTACTCTTTGACTTCCAATCAAAAATGTAACGCCTCCGTAGTCTCCAGCCACAGGAATCTGCTAGGGACGTAACTATGTCATGCGAACATCTGCGCACTGCATGGGCATCCCTTACAGAAATGCCCCCACTGACACACAAACAAGGTGCCAAGTGGAATGCGAACAATGAGCTTAAGTAGAATTAAGCCTTCACCTTAGGTTTTCTAAAGTGCAAGGGGGTAAAAGGGAGTTTGCGTTAGGGGTACAAATTCACGCTCATACATTTTTCCCCCACTTTAGCGAGCATAAGTACAGATGAGTTCCTCCGTAAATTAGAGTAGTAAAGAAGTAATAGAGTAAGAGATGTATACCTGAACTGACAAGGAAGTAGTGCATGGTCTGGCGAACTTGGAAGTGCAGGAGAGGACTTCATAGTTTCGCAGAACTACAAAGCTGAAGTACGAAAGTACCTTACAAGCTCACAGTCCTGCAAGGGTGGTATCCTTCAAGAGCTCTCACTTGAAGAAGACCGAGCAAAGGGGACTCCGCAGAGTCAAAGATGGTGACATGTTTACCCACAGATAGAACATGTTAGGAAGCGATCGCGTAGGCCAGTGAATGGATAGTCACGCAGACCATCGTTAGCTAGAATACTTTCAAAGGGGTTGCTCAGGAACCCTTCAAAAGGAAGAGGGGTTCACTCAAGGGACGTGTTGTTTGAAAAGTAAAGTCTAGTCGGGCTACCCCCAAGCTAGACGCAAAGATGCAAAAAAGGTCTAGTCTGGTTGTCCCCAAGCTAGACACCATAGAACTTGTTAATATTTCTTGAAGGGCTCCCTTAGGAACCCGCATGAAAAGAAAGGGGTCCACTCAAGGGACACAATATTCAAAATCTCAATGTCTTCCTTCTCAAATCAATTCGTCACCAAGGAATCCTCTTGAAAGATGTTCACTTCATCAAGGAATTCAAAAGGAATGAGATGTGGTCATGTGAGGGGAAGACTAAGACCGTTCCCACTTTGGAGGAGTATTTCCAAGTCCTTTCTTTATGAACTCGTGATGAAGGAAACATGTTTCGCTAGGGTTTCAAGTTGAGAATGCAATTCTAACAAGGAAGTGTGTGAAGGGTCTTCGAGAAAAGATTCGTTTGGCAACGAATGAATTTTCTAAAGAAAAATTAATGTAGAAGATGCATTGTCACACATGAAAGGGACAACTCAAGCAAAGACAAGAGAAAGATAAAGCGAAAAGTAAAGAAAACAGATCATGCACAGAGAGCGCAGGGGGATTTGGTTTCGCGTGGTTAGATCTGCCTTTATTTATATATATGTAGGTAACCATGGTAATAGGAAAAATATCATCAATCCCCAACCAGATCAGGAAGAATGCATGGAAGACAAAGTAAAATAAAATTTGGGTCAACATGGAAGGAGGCCTAAATGCTCCCAATGCTTTGCATCGTCCCCAATTTACCGAAAATCAATCACAAACATGGAAGAATGATGACACATATAGAGGAAGGTTTACAACACAAAAACCACACCTATATACATGCACCAATAGGGGTGAGGAGATTCATCCAGGCACATGTAGCATGATCACAAGGGAACACATGTCACAACACGCATGCATATCTAATCTAAAGATTAAGAAGAGGGTCTCACCCTAACACTGGTTGACCAAGAGGTCATCAGCTTCCCACTCTAAATCATCGAAGGGGGAAGGATGATGAGCCTGCAATGGCATAATTCTAAGGGGAGGAGCTTCCAATCCTCCTGTAACAAGGGCCAACGTAGAGGGACCGGTAAGGTCTCTATCGCTTAGCTCTTGTGGGTCTAGGGTCCATGACCTAGCAAAGATTTCTGACAAGGTCAGGACTTTTTCCACCAATTTAAACATGCATTTAACAAGAGCTCCATGTTTCACCTCAATAGATGAAGGATTTTGCACTTGAGGTTCACTGCTAGGCTCACCAAGGGACTCAACAATAGTGACAAACTCGGGGGAGGCCGGGATTGGTTCTATTACTAAGACAAAACAAGTCAATTTGGGGCCACCTTTCAGAGAAGATGGGCCCTTCTTACATCCTCCATTACTGGAGGGGCCATGCTCTACCTTCTTCTTCATTGGAGGAGGTGAACTCCCCACAGAACAAGGAGGGTCGAGGGAGAAGAGGAAATAACCATAATGGACACAACCGAAGTTTTCACCATGTCCATGGGCTTTGGGAAAGGCAAGACATCTAGGATGAAAGTCAGCAAGGGCAGTTCTACAGAAGGAGCGATGAACACTTGCACCCTTTTGGGTACATGTGCGCTCACAGTGGGAGCCGAAAGAGATTCAAAGATGGAAGGAGGGAAAGAGGAGGACACAGTAGGAGATGTGGTCTTCTCTTCCTCCTTATTCTATAAGGAGGCTTGTTGGGATAGGAGAGCCTTTCGCTGGTGCTTACGCTTGTGTGCAAGGCAGTTTCTACAGCTCTTCAAACCAGAAGCTAGAACTTGTGAAGGGATAGAAGGATCCTGCTCAGTCATGGGAGTGTCCTCCATGGTTGTCTTCAGTGGAAGGGTAGACTCCTGAATGGGAGGAGGGGTAGACTCAAAAATGGCGAGAGGAGTTGATTCTAACGCCTCAGCGGCGGGCCTCTTCCCATTTACTGTCTTAGGAACAGGAATAGTAGGAGGTTGTTGAGGCCGAGACAGAGAGGACTCCCCACAGGGGGCTTTCTACCTTCCATACTGAATGGGCCTAGGATTCATAGGTAAGATAGGAAGCTTGGCCTTTTGTCAAGCGAGCACTATGGGATTCTCTCAAAAACACAAGATAGAATTAGATGGTTCCATGGTAGGATGAGAGGAACCATCAGGTTGAACCATGGAAGAGGAAGAAGGAGGATCTTGAGACCACTTCTCTTCTTCTCTTCTACGTTCCTTGGCGACATCACTATCAGCCTTTAAGCAAGCTCTATGCAAGACAGCATAAGGCGAAGGAGGGTACCTCACTTTCAGCCTAGCACGCCCCTTCTTATAGTTTTGATACGTGTGATGCAGGAGGCCCTTCCTAGGCAGGAGAGGACCAAGAGAGGTAGGCCAAGCAATCCAAGGTATAACTGCCACATGCAACTGGTGGTCTATACCCGATGTCATAGACAACGTGTACCAAACCTCCATGAACAAACTTGAGACATTTGTGTATAATCGAGGGAACTGCATTCATAGCTACTAGCCAGGGGATACCTAGCTTCACTCTAAAGAGTTCAAACCCTGGGATGATGTTAAACTTAAGGCTTACATATTTAGGTACAACAAGGACCGATAGGACAATACTCCCTATAGGAGGTACGAAAAGGCTACTGTGTGTGCGGACAATGCTTTTAGGTGCATCATACCCATCCTTATGTAGGAAGTTATTCAACATGATCTCCTTAATTATAATATTCACTTGTGATGTCAGATCAATGAGAATGCCTGCTACAATGTCCCCATTTATCCTCGTAGTAATGTAAAGAGGAGATGGATCTCTATTAAAGCCCATCGGTAGGTCCTACGAGGTGAAGGTTATGCTAGTACCACTACTCACGGTCTATGCAGAGGAAATAGGTTGATTAATGAAAGAGGCCATCACGCACACCAGATGGTACTTCTATAGAGCCTCCTAAGGTTTATGAGATAAATTAGTGACCCAATTAAGGTTTCATTACGCAATACTTTTGGAACCTTTCAACTATGCCTACTACGGGTCACAAGTTGGGTTGCGAGGCAAGAGCCTCACAACACTCCTAGGATACAAGGAAAGGAACTTTTAGTATCGCAAAAATAAACCAAAATGGTTCACGTCAAGTTCACCAAAATGTAAGATAGGGGGACCACCCACTGTAAGGCCCCAGGTCACAAAAGGCCAAGAGCGGAAAGGCTGCCCTAACTTACCTCAATTTAAGGGATAGGTTAGGATGAAAGGATGAGAATGATGAGGACTATGTGTCTTTCAACCACTCTGCAAACCTGGGAATTGAAGGGAGACTAGAAGAGTTACTTTCCAGAGTCAGCTCTGCATCTCAAATAGCTCTTTGTTTGAGGATAAAAGTGCAGTTCTAGGATGACAGCGTGGTGTGTTAGCATCTCACAGGTGCGCTAGTTTTCATACGGCTAGAAAACCAAAGAGACGAGGTTTTTCTATAAGGAAGGACTAACAACCTAGTTTAAAAGTTTTTGAAATGACATAATAGTATTAAGAAGTACAAAAAATACAGATTAATGTGATAAATGAAGTATATTATCGAGAGGGTGATGAAGATGATCTCATAGAATATCCTCCTCGCCAACTTGCTTTGAACTCTCTCCACCTACAGACAATAAAGGGAGAAATTTTTGGGGCTGTATAGGGGCATGCCTCAGTCAGACCCTCATCTTGGTGTTTCCACCTCCATGTACAACCAAGTTTGGAATAGTAGAGATAATGATAAAGAAAAGAACTACAAGCTACGTAAACACAAAACACTTCAAGCAGTACATGCTTACTCAATCGAAAACAATAGGAGAGATTAGAGGATCTTACCACCTTCATCCAAAACACTCAAGGCTTGTGGAGGAGAGAACAAGAGGGACTCAATCCTTTGTTGACGTGATGTCTATCCTATGCTCGCCTTATTGGAGTGATGGAGTAGTGGATTGTTGCAATGGATTGAAGGGTGTTGTTGCAAAGCTTGGAAGTGAATTCTCAAAGCATGGGGAGAGTGTGCCAACTTGTTCAAAACTTCTATTGCAGAAGACTATGGATGATAGAGTGGAGATTATGAAGGAGAAGATGAAAAACGACCATATTCAGGTCGGCTAGCCAAAGAGGGATGTTACTCTTCGACTTCCAATGGAGAATGTAATGCCTCTACAGTCTCCAGCCACGAGAATTTTCTAGGGATGTAAGCTCACCATACGGACTTCTACGCGCCGCGTGAGCGTCCCTAACAAAAACGCCCCCACTGAGACACAAACAAGGCACCAATTGGAATGTGAACAATGGGCTTAAGTGGAATTAAGCCTCTGCCTTAGGTTTTCTAAAGTGCAAGGGGGTAAAAGGGAATTTGTGTTAGAGGTGCAAATTCACACTCATACAGGTGGTTATACAAGTTCCAAAGAAATTCTTTTGATCCTCAAGATAGCCAAATGGTGCAAGAGGAGAGCATACGCATTCAATGATAAGTTGCAAACCACAAAACACCAAATACACTTGTTAATTTTAAACCTGCTTATGATTTCAAATCAAACACTCAAATTCTTTTTAGACCCACTAATCATTCTATGTGAAAAAGACACTTAAAATAAAGCGAACTAAAGGAAGAGTCCTGTAAAGCATGATTAGTAATTTTGACCTCCAAAATTTGACAAATGAAAGCTTAGATTTTAATTTTCAAGTCTTGGACATTCGAACCTGCAAAAAAGTCAAAGATTAGCCACAAAATCAAAATTAAAGTAGAAAGAAAAATAACATTAATTAATTAATCTAAATTGAAGACAAAAAAATATAAATATGAACTAAGTCAGAAAGTCTAAATCTAAAATTAAATCTAATTAAAAGATCTAAATTAAAGAGAACCTAAACCAAATTAGAAAAATCTCATTTTAAACTAAATTTAATCTTAATCTAAATTAATCTAATAAGAATCAAAACTAAAATTAAGAAAATTTAATCTAAAAAAAAAAATCTAATTCATCTAAAAATCTAAAATTCCTCTTAATAAAAATTAAAAAATCTAAAATTAATTAATCTACAAATCTAAAGAAAATCTAAAAATCTAAAATTAATTGACAAAAAGTAAAATTTAATCTAAATTAATAAAAACTAAAATTTAGTCTAAATTAACAAAATCTAACTAATGAAAAAGTTATCAAACAAAATTTGAATTTAAATCTAACTATGAAAATTGAAACTAACTTAATCTAACAAAACATATAACAAAATTAACATCTAAATTCTAAAAAAAACCTAATTAAAATCTAAATAAGAACGAAAACCTAATTAAACTCTTCTGAAAAATTTGGGACTGCAATTGGTTAATACTAGTGAAGGATTGGTTTCAGTTTTCAAGTTGTAGCGCACCAAGTTAGAGAAGTGAAAGGTCAATACCAGTGAAGGAGAGTTTGGAAGAGCGAAAACCAATAGTGCTAGGGAAATCAACAAAGAAACCAACAACAAACGTCAATGGAATTTTGGTTTTTAGGTTGTAGCTCGCCAAATTGGAGAAGTCTTCATGCAGCGCACCAAAGTGGAGAAGTCTTGAGGCAGCGAAGAAGTGTTTGGAGGAGCAAAAACCAATAGTGTTGGAGAAATCAACAAAGGTTAAAGGAAAAAAGGAGTCTGAAACAGCATGGATAGAATAAAGCATTTGTGTTTTGTTAAAGTTCTTTCGAGTGAAAAAGAGTTCCACACAGCGTAGCCAGAATCAATGTCCTTGTCTTTTGTGAAAGTTCTTTCCATTGCAACGTGACTGATTCAGAAATCCATGCCTCAACATTGTAATGTTGATTAAGTTCTGAGTTTCCTTCTCTGCCCAAACCACAGAGCGTGAATAATAATCCTCAGCGAAGAAGGAGTTCTAAACAACAGAGTCGGAATCAAAGCCACGATTAGACTATTAAAATCCTTTTACCAAATGGTTGAAGCCATGAATTCTAAAGAATATCCCTTTGTTGGAGAATGACGGGTATTGGAGAATAATCTAGTCTAAAAAAACATAAAAAGCATGAAAAGAAAAGAAGCAATGCTCCGTTCAATTAAAGAGTGTAATTCCACAAAGCCATTGCAAGTGAAACTAGGATCGTGCATCCACAATGCAATACGCAGTAGCCAAAATCAGACTCAAATATTGTTCGACTCAGCTTAAACATCTATGGATGATATAAGGAGTCTTCCAAAATACACAGTCACTGTGAGATTGCAGTGTGCAGGTAATAGAGTAATCATACTATAAAATCAAAACATATGCATTTGACAAGTGATTTATTGCGAAGTGAAGAGATCAGCATAAGGGGCAAAATAGGCAATCAGCCCTAGATGATCAACACTGGGATCTAATTAATGGCAGCAACATATAATAATGACCAACCTTGCAAAGAACATCATACAACCCTACAACAACAAATTAATCACCCTACTACAAAATATGCAAACTCTCCAATTAGACGTTATTGGTAAACAAATCAAAAATTACAATATTTTGATCAAACACAAATTTTCTTACAAGTAGTAAATGTTTCCAGCTGAATCGATGAAAGAAAGATTGCATATATCACTCAATGGTTATGCAGGATTTCAGCAAAACAGTGAAGAAGAGTTTGGAGGGGCAGAATCCAATAGCATTGGGAAAAGCAACAAAATAATGAAATTGTGATTGATGGGAAAGCAGCAAAACAACGAAATCAGCCCTAGATGATTAGTGTTGGGATTTTATTAATGCCTAAACTTCACTAAAAATCCTTCACTTCATCTCTCTCCTCAAACTATATTGCTCGATCTATGTTAACACAAAGCCTTCATTTCAAAATTTATATCGCCGATAGATCTCAAGACATGGAAGTTGCAGCAACAAAAAAGCGCCTAATAAAAGGGTGCCTCTGGAAAATACTAAAGGCTATAATTTTCCTTTCTAAAATAGTTTTGTTAATTAGTAGGTATTTGCAAAAAGATGTTACCAAGAAGGGAAAGATATTTGCAGAGAAGTTGCAGAATTTTATTTTTTAGAGTAGGTCAAGTGGGCATTTTGGGCTTAGAGAAAAGGAATTCACATTCTCCAATAGTACTGCATTCACAAATAATCTCACAAGAGAAATGCAACATAACTATTTTCATCAGTTAACTTTCTGCAAAATATCAAATTCACAACTGATGGTGATTAAAACATTTGAAGGAAATGAAGAAACTTTATGCAAATGAAACAAAACTATTAATGAAAAAATATCAAATTCACAACCGATGGTGATTAAAACATTTGAAGGTGATGAAGAAACTTTCTGCAAATAAAACAAAACTATTAATGGTTGCGCTCAGAAGAAATTCAGGTTCACCAAATGTAACTAGGGTAAAAATTCCAGGTTAGCTATAAATAGCATAATAAACTAAACCCTAATCAACAATAGAGAACAAATAAAGCAAGAAGCATAAAAACATGAAGCAATATCACCTAGTCTTCAAGCCCCCTTTGATTGACCTCTATTTCTCTTCTCCATCTTGTTGTAATCAGTATAATTACCCTCAAATCTGAAGTGAAACTATATCCTATGACTAAGACAAGAAAAATATTGAAGAATTGTGCACAAGTACTCAGAAATTATCAAGCATGAAGAATGTCTAAGTTGCTAGAAATGGCTTTATGTCTGAAAATGACTTGAGAGAGGCCCTTGAAATTGGATGGTCAGGATTAGAAGTTGACAAAACCCTAAGATAAAAGGCTATAATTCAATGTGATGAGCAGCATTAGGGTTAGGGCAACATTAGGTCAAAATTAGGGCAAGATTTGAAATGAAGGGCTAAAATTTAATTGGAGACAATTTAATCAATGGTAGAGAATAAATGAGATAAGGAAAAGATTTGACACAGAAAAAGTGGTAGCTAGAAAATCAAATAATAATAGAAATTATTTTATTTATGGAGGAAATTTGACTTTTGAAATTAAATAATGGTTTAATTCAAAAGTGGGAATAAGACAAAAGGCAGTAAATAATTATTTAATTATTTACTTGTGGGAAGAAAAGTGAGTTAAATGAATAATTTTATTTAATTGAAGGAGAAAAGGATAATGAACAAATTAAATAATTCATGGTAATTATTTAATTTGTAGTTGGAAATGAGTAATTAAATAAATTAGAAATTTATTAAATTATAGGAGTAAAGATTAGTTAATGACATATTTAAATAAATAAATATAATTTATTTATTTAAACAATCATGAAGGAATATAGGACATGAATTAATTAAATAATTAGAAATTATTCAATTAATAGTGTGAAATATGACATTAGTACATAATTAAATAATTTAATTATGTGAGGAAGAAGTGTGGTTTTACATAGAAAAATGTAGCTTGGAGGCTTGGGTCATTTTTATGTGTCTACAATTTCAAACCTAAAATATCTTGGAGTTCAATGCAACTTTTTGAAATATGTCAATCACTTGATTTGAGGTACATAGAAGTATGTCTCTTAAAAATCAATATGATTACTCACATGAACCTCCTTAAGACCAATAAATAAATAGGTAACATCAAGGATTGGTGAGTATTTAAGTACTTTAGTGCAAAATTAAATTAAGGCACCATTATACAATAAAAATATGTTACAACTTATAATAAATCATCAAACATAAATCTATACATTGAAAATATGAAATATTCTTATAAAAACAATGTTCAAACCACTATGCTAATTATTTACATATGCAATGGCACGTAACTAGATCTTTTAGTAACTAGCCTTCAAATTCACTTCTTTAAAGCTACTATAACTAAGGCAAAAAGTTAGCTTAGCATGAAAATGAATGCATAATCAAAACCCTAGCTAAACAATGAAGTAAAATGGAGGAAAACAACATAAAACAAAGGAATATTTCACCAAATAGCCTTCATGCCCTCCATGATTGACCTCCATTGCCCTTCTCCATTTGCTACAACATAAAGTTTTCCCTCATATTTTGATGAGCAACTATTAGCCTTGTCAAAGCCCTAAGCAAATATTGAAGGATTCTACTATTCAACACTAGCAAGAATGCAAGTATGAAGCAAGTCTAAAGCCTAAAGTCAAGAGATTCAAGCATGAAGTCCAAAGATATGAAGTGACAAAATGAGGTTGACATTATTTTTTTATAGAAAAGTCAATTTTGGATGAATGAATAGGATTGTTAGTTGAGAAATGCTCGAAGATCAAAGGCTAAAATTAAATGTGACAACCAACAATTAGGGTTAGGAAATATTAGGGTGAAATTTGAAATGAATGGCTAAGAAATGAAATTTTAGAAAAATCAAATCAATGGACAAGAATTCATGTGACAAGGAGATATTTGGCATAGAAAAAGAGGCAAGTGGGGAATCAAAATAGAAATTTAAAATTAATTCCCTCAAGAGGTTGAGTTGACCTTTTAAATTAAAAATTAATTTAATTCAAAAGCGTTGGGACCATGTGACAGCAAATAATGATTTTAAATTATTTACTTGGTGGGAAAATAGAAAGTGGGTAATTTTAAATAAATGATTTTATTTAAAATTAGAAAAGCCCAAGGTGGATAATAATTAAATAAATTTAGGAATTTATTTAATTATGGAGGGACATAAGAAATTAGCGACGTATTTAAATAAAATAAATGTAATTTATTTATTCAAATAGTTTGGAGGAATAAAAGACATGAATTAATTGAATGATTAAAAATTATTTAATTAATAATTGAATTTGGACTATAGGACATGATTAAACATTTCAATTATGTTGAGAAGAAATATGGAGAAAATAAAATTTGCAGGTCTAGGTCAATCTTATGTGTCTACATTTTGCCCCTCTTTGTCACAATGTAGTTTATCGCATTGTGACAAAGAAAATTCAGTTCAGAATATGCCCTAGTGAAGGTACAGAGTGTCTATGCCCCCTCGGGAAAATTTGTGAATTTTGGCCCGATGACGAAAAAATTTGGAAACTGTCCCGATAAGTCAATTTGATGACCAAAAAAGTAATGGTGCAATCAGTTTTAAATTTTGACGAGGTTAAGGCAGTCAACAGGGTGATCAAACAAGTCAAATAGTGCATCCAATAATAAACCCTTCAAGGAAACCCTAATTTTCACCCTATAAATAGGTTTGATTTGAGTAAAAAGGTAACTCATTTTAACTTTTTCCTTTTAGAGATTCAAAGCTCAGAGCTAGAGGACCTTGTGCAAATATGGTGATTCTAGAGGTAGATCATCATGGCTACCGAGTACGAACCTATCAACGGCCAGAGGGCGTGGACCCCTTGGTATGTATCCTATACCCACTTCATGACTTTCTTTTTTTGCATGTTTTTTAGGCTGTCAAAGTTTAGGGTAGCAGATGCATTGCAACACATCTGTGTTCACGAACACAAATTCCATCACGTTGCACGCATTTGATGCATCATGACGCAAGTGAGAAGGGTGGGCTAGATCTAGGTTCAAAATGACATAAATGCAATGTTGTGCAACGCAAGTGCCAAAGTGCAATGCATGTGCCAAAGTGCAACGCATGTGCTAGGTCAAGCGACGTAATCGCCAAGTTGCAACGCAAGTGCCTTAAAGCAATGCAACTACTGGGGGGGTCGATGCAAGTGTTATAGATTGATGCATCTTCCAAGTCAAATGACGTAATTGATGTAGCATAACACAACTAAGGTGTCCAGCGACGCATTTGATAGGAGCGACGTAAGTGAAAGCCAGAATGACTCAATTGACTTTAGCCAGGGTTGACCTAGTTTAGACTTAATTTCCCTATGTATATTTGATTAGATAGATGATAATGATGATTTTCAATGATGTTCTAACCTTCGTTTTTGTGTATGCGAAAATGATTACCACCCATTTACACTTGTGAGTTTTGGCCAGTGACATACGTGTTTAGATATCAATTGAGTCAGGGTGAGCAGAGGTGGACGATGTTCCTAGGACTATTCCATGTGACCTATATGTCCATCTTCTAGGCTAATAGGGGTCTATTGACAGCACTTGCAGAGAGATGGCACTCTGAGACCTGCTCATTTCATTTACCAATAGGAGAGACCACTGTCACACTTGAGGATGTGTACAGGATCTTATGGATCCCTATCCAAGGAGAAAAGTTTGTCTACAATCCTCGATAAGGATTACAAGACATTATCAAGTATTATGAGCATGAGGACATAGCCCAGCTCGGGATTCATGGTTATGAGATCAACTGGGATTTCATGGCCAAGAAAATTACAAAATATGGGATGTTATTTTATGCACTTTGATTGCCATGGTTTTGATTCCAAATCACCGTGATCACAGATTTTCGATTGGGTGGGGTGATGTTCTTGTTAGGATGAGGTGACAAGACAGTATTTTCTTGGGGTTCATGCTTGCTAGACATGTTATACCATCAACTACATGATGTACCATATAGAGAGGCAAGCAGTATCAGTTGTGGGACCACACTATTGATAATCTGGGCCTAGGAGCATATTCTCATATTTCGGTCGCCAATACAGAGACAACTCGCCAAGGGGATTCCATTTGTTTATTTATATGTGGGCTTAGTGACACAGACCCATGTAGGAGATACAGGGTATTGGTAGCATGTCATTAACACTTTGGTAGGATTTTTGTTGAGGATGATCAAGGACTGTGGACAGTGGCTGGGAGAGGAGGACCATTTACCTTTTTGCAAACAGTTCAGATACTTTATTGGTCGCACTGTACAATCACAGTTGATCATAGACATGTACCTGCCCCAGCGGGTATTGAGATAGTTTGGGGAGCAGCAAGATGTTCCTATAGGCACTGCAGAGTATGTGAGATCCTCACGAGAGATAGTGTGGGGACCACCAATATTGGTTCCTTTGGTAGAGCAATAGATTGACGGATTGGTTACATAGTAGTGGGTATGGAGTGGGGGTCCAACAGATGTAGGGGCCACCCTAGGTTATGATGCATGGTGGTAGACTCACAAGCCACTTCCATTGATATATTTGAATCAGTTAGTGCTAGTAGATTGATGGGTAGTAGTACCACGGGTTCACTGAGCAGGGCGAGGAGGAAAGGATGAATGCAGAGATGGAGGCAGGGAGAGAGGGGGGGATAGAGGTAGAGGAGATGGGGGTGGTGGTGGTGGTAATGGATGAGATGTGGGAGATGGAGGGGGTGGTGGTAGGATTCAAAGACATGGGAGGAGGGTGCAAGTGGACCGAGCATTGTGTCACTGATGCGCGAGGAGGGTGAGGGAGAGGAGGAGAGGGGGAGGGTCGACTGGAGGAGTTTAGAGAAGAGGGAGAGTAGCCAGAGGGACCTCGATAGGAGGAGGGTCATCAATTGATGGAGGTGGAGGTGTCAAGGGATGAGGAGGCATTGGATTTGGATGTAGGGAGAGAAGAGGATGTGGATGTGGATATCGGCGGTGAGGAGGAGATAGGGGGAGGAGGAGATTGATGATGTAGAGAGATAGATCAGAGAGCATATGGTGGAGGGAGAGGAGGATATAGCAAGGAGGCACCCATTTCCATGAGATTCCATAGTTGATCAGCAGTTGGCTAACATGTAGAGAAGGCTAGATGAGGCCCTAGCCAGGATCAGGTCCTTAGAGGGTGAGTTGGAGGTGACTCGTTTAGAGAGAGATTAGGTGGTGGTCAAGTAGTAGGAGGTGCAAAGTTGGTGCTCTGAGTTTTCTCAGCTATGTTTTGGGCTGGTAGGAGAGGTAGCTAGAGATTTGGTGAGGGTTAGTGCCATCCAAGCACAATATAGGATGATATATGAGAGATCAATTTCAGTAGATCAAAGAGATCCTAGCCTCTCACGGTCTAGCAACAGGATAGGCAGTGGAAGCAATAGGAGCCACAGTAGTGTCAGTGCATCCACTTCATCTGGGCAATCTTCAAGGCACAAATCCCACCACATCCATAGGCACTCATCAAGACACAGGTACAGCCATAGCCACGGATCATCATCATCAAGACACGGGTCTCACCATAGCCAGCCACATGTCACTCTTCCCAGGTTCTCACAGAGTCCATTGGCAATGTCGGTGCATGTGTCATCAAATCCTATGAGAGAGCATCATTCACCTTGTTCCTCACCTTGAGGGGATAAGGAGAGCACTGGATAGGACATATCAGTTTATGTTTGTTATTTATGCTTGAGACACATTTATATATTGACCATTGAGCCTACAAGCTCTATTTTTGGGATTCTTTGAGACTCTATCATGTGACATTATTTTGAGATATATATATATGATGCAATTTTTGTGTAGATTATATGCTATGTGCTATGTTATGATGCATTATGATTTTATTATGTTTATGTTCTATGATGTGTGTGATTATTCCTTTGATGATGCATTGTTATGTTATGTGATGTATGATTTTATCTATGATGAGATGCCTTAGTACTATTGATGATGCCACTTTATGTATGGTGGTTATTTTATGATGATGATGATGATGATGATATTTTTGTCACTAATGGATGGCATGCTTATGATCATGTATGCATTGATGTATGATTATGTATGGATTATATGACATGAGATTTTTTTATTTTATGACCTTGAATCTATATGCCTTAATGATATGGATGATGTACAAAAAAATGTCTAATGTTCTCTTATGTTAATGCAAATGGATTGATGTAAATGATATATTTATACTGAGTGATGTAAATGCACATATGTGAATGGATTTATGTTAATGAAAAATGTGGCAATGGATTTATGTTAATGCAAAATATGAAAACGCAATTCTTATATATTAGAGTGTATGTGATAATGTTTTTGTATGTCACATGATATCATCAGGAGATAGAGGGAGAGATTATTAGACAGAAGGAGATGGATGTTAGTGCGGAGAAATAATCCTTCAATATATTACCAAAGCAATAATAGGTGTTTCTCTAATCATCATTGGGTTGATTATTGCAATGGCCAACAAACACCATGATATGGCATAGATCAATGGTGTGCAAGGTCGCACCATCACATAGGACAAGAAGTCTCAGACAAGGATGATCCTAACTCATACGAGGAACTCAGGTTCCCTAATCTTTTTGTCACAACCAAACACAAACAAGAAAGACAAGCCATGAAACGTTGTTGCACCTCTGAATCCTATGTAGGACATCCTCGAGGAACTAGTAGCATGACAGTCTAGAAGACAAGATAATAACCATGATATGCCACTACTCCTCTAAATCCTGATGTCAGGACATCCTCAAGGAACTAGTAGCATGACAAAAAAGATCAAATGAGAAGTTCCAATATTAAAGATAGTGTTTGCCAAAGTGTGTCAAAACTCTAGGTGTTTTGATGTAAAGATGCCAAGTTTCATGAATTCTAGATTTGTGTGTGACAAATGTCAAGTAATGTCAAATTTAGGAAGGACACATCCAGAATGATGTTGATGTCGAGAAAATCGATCCTCAAAAGTCAAGAGAATCCCTCAAAATGCTAGATGACAGTGTCGATGCTTCTAAAGCATAAACAAATGACAAGAGTTTACTTGTTATGACAAAGTTTGACTAAGGCTGACTGAAATGCCCAAGTTGACCACATGCCAATGTTGGCGTGCCAATTAATAATTGTCAAAGGTTGTTTAAGAGTTTCCTGATTCAAAAAATGTATGAGAAAAGGACAATTGAATTTGATTGACAAGATTGAGAAAAAAAAAATGATTTATTTGAAGATATCTGACATGTGTGAGAGTGAATGCAACAAACCCTAAGGACTGACCTAGTGTAGCCTCAGGGGCTCATCGATTTATGGCCTTCCCTACGTCATACACTTAGAGACCTCATAGTTCGGCATGACCAATGACTTTATCTTATTGACTAAAGATTGAGTCATGATTTTATTTCGACAAACCTAAAAAGGACCGACCTAATGTCTCGGGGGTTCAAAGATGAACCTTGCCTATGTAGAAAATGCACAGAGACAACATAGTTCAACTATGAAAAAGACTAACATGACTAACGTGATAGACTTGACTAATTTTTTTAGAGTTTGAGTGTTATTTGGATGTTTTTGTGTTTTTACCATGTTTTGATTTTTTTGGATTTTTAATGGATATTTGAATTTTTGGATTTTTTCTCAGGACATTTTATGATTTTTATGGCTTTTTTCAGGACTTTTTGTGATTTTTAGGACCATGTACAAGATCCACTACAGTCAAGTGATAAGGGAATTTCCCCCAGTCAGGTTTTAGGACTAACCATGTTTGGGTAAGATGGAAAAGGACGTCCGCAGGACGAAAGGTGGAAGATATGTGAGGCATGATGTCAACCATTGTTAGCCATGGAAAGAAATAGGACTTATGATGTATGTCATGAAGGTGTCGGAAGATCAAGCATTTATTGTGGAAAAAGGTAGATAGAATGATAGAGGATGGCGAAGCAAAGACCGACTACACATGGTGCTTGTTTGCCAGGTTTTCACCATGGTACTTATCCAAAGCACCACCGAAGTGGTTTTCACTATTGGATGAATTATTTCTTTTTACTATTTTTGATATTTTTTTACTTTTTTGGTGTCACCAAGATGCCTGTTTGCCAGGTTTTCATCAGGGTGATGATTTTTTGTATTTTTTCAATTTTTTTGTATTTTTTATGGTTTTTAGCCAAGCTCTCTTATGCTATGTGTAGAATTTGCAGAGATGCAGACTATTGATAGGTTTTGTCAATTGTTCCACATCTAGAGTAGCTAACTGATAAGTGTCTGAACCAAATGCAGTAGTGACGATGTAAGGACCCAGCCATTTAGGCTCAAACTTGTCAATTTTTTCATGGTCATACTGATTCTTTAGATTTTGCATCAAGACTAGGTTGCCAATGTCAAACTTTTAGACCATAAATCTCTTCGTCATCAATCAACCTTTCACGGAGACTCTAAGAGAGGGGATTTTGATCTCGATGGGAAGGATAGCTTCAACTCCAAAGACCAAACTGAAGGGGTGGCTCCAGTAGGCGTGTGGATGCTAGTGCGATAGGCTCACAAAGCAAGATTAAGTTGTAGATGCCAGTAACGACCAACATCATTGATAGTCTTCTTAAGAATCTAGATGATTGTCTTATTGGACACCTCAGCTTGACCATTACCTTGTGGGTAATGGGGCATGGAGAAATGGTGTTGAATGTGGAAACATTCGCAAAGCTCATAGACGTCTTGATTTTTGAAAGGATGACCATTGTCTATGATAATGGATTATGGGACACCATACCGGAAGATGATGTAGTTAAGGATGAATTTAGAAATATTATTTCTAGTTATGTATGTGAGGGGAATGGCTTCTATCCATTTGGTAAAATATTCAGTGGTGGTAATAATCAATTTATGGCCATTGGATGAGGTGGGATGGATTTTACCCATGAGGTTGAGTCCCCATTGTGCAAAATTCCAGGGAGAAGTGATTGGACGAAGTTCCTATGTTGGCACATGAATTAGATCACTATGCACTTGACATTGGTGACATGTTCTCACAAACTAAAGGGCATCCTTTTCAATTTTCGACCAGTAATACCCAAGTCTCATAACTTTCTGAGCTAAGGTTGGGTCACTCGAATGAGATCCGCATATACCCTCATGCACTTCACATTAAGTTGTTTGTGCTTCATCAGTGTCAAGACATCGAAGAAGGGCATTGTCAAAGTTGCGTTGGTATAGGGTGTCACTGATGATGGTGTAATGGGAGGCTTTGTGGATAAAGGACTTACATTGGTTGTTAGAAAGATTTGGTGGGAGGGTTTGGGATTGGAGGTAATCATAGATTTCTTGATACCAAGGTGAATTGGGACCAATGAGATCACAAACCATTTCCAACTTAGGAATATCATAAGCGGGAACCAAAATATGTTCCACTAAGAACTCGAATTATAGCACATTGCTGGGAATTTTTAAAAGAGATCCAGTCATAGCCATTGTGTTTGCTACCTTGTTTTGTGTCTTGGGAATCTACTCAAAAGCGATCATATGGAAATATGATAGAAAGCTATCAACCATGCATTTATAGGGCATCATCTTTTCATCCTTGGTGTCATAGTCATCATTGACTTGGTTGATAACTAACTGAGATTCTCCAAAAACTAGGAGTTCCTTGATTTTCCATTTGATAGCCATAGCCATTCAGAGTCCTATTATCAGTGCCTCATATTTAGTAATATTGTTGGTGCAGGGGAAGGAAATTCAGAATGACTTGGGAATAGAGTTTCCTTGTGGTGTAATAAATAAGATGCCTGCTCTCAAGCCATAACCTGTATGGGACCCATAAAAATAGAGTTTCCACAATAACCTAGGTCCTACATGGAAGATAGATTCATCCAGGAAGTAAGCTACCAAAGGGTGATCACCTTGGATGGGTGCATCAGTAATTTGATCTATGATAACATGTCCTTTAATTTCCTTGTGTTCCATGTATTGTATGTCATACTCACTAAGGATCATTACCCACTTGGCTAACCATCCTGTCAATGATGCCCAGCTAAGAAGATACATCAATGGATCTATCTTTGCCACTAATTGTGTCTTATGATTCAGCATATAATGTCTCAAATTTTGAGCAGCAAAGACCATTGCCAAAAAATCACATTCAATGGAAGTGTAGTTGAGATCATAGCCAATCAAGGTGTGACCGATGCAGTACATAGCTCTTTCTTTCTTCTCATGATCACTTTGTGAAAGTAATGCCCCCAATGTTGAAGTAGTTGCAGAAATATATAGGATCAAATGTTTTCCATCAATGGGTAGCATTAAGACTAGTGGTGTCAAAAGATAGTTCTTGATATGTTCAAAATCCATTTGACATTTGTCAGTCTACACAAAGGGAATGTCTTTGTGTAGTATATATTGAGACGGTTGACACTTGTCGGCTAACTATGCAATGAAGCGTCTGATGGATTGAAGTATTCCTTGCAATGTTCTTAATTCACTGATTCCCTTCAAAGGAGGCATGTCTAAGATTACTTTCACTTTAGTGGGGTCAACTTCATTGCCTCGGTGAGAAACTATATACCCCAAAATATTTCCTGAAGTCACCCCGAAAACACACTTCTTAGGGTTCAAATGGACCTTGTACTCTTCTAGCCTTTTAAAAATATTATCCAGCACTTTTAGGTGACCTTTGTGTGTCAAAGACTTTGCTAATAAGTCATCAACGTAATCTTCCATTAGCGTGTGCATAAGGTCATGGAATATTGTGGTCATGGCTCATTGATACGTGGCTCCTATGTTCTTCAACCCAAAAGGCATGACATTCCAGCAATAGGTACCCCAAGGACAAGTGAAAGTTGTTTTGTGTTGATCCTCTGGGGCGATGTGAATCTGATTATATCCTGAGAAACCATCCATGAGGGACAGCATCTCATACCCAACTGTGAGATATATAATAATGTCTATGTTTGGAAGTGGAAAGTCATCTTTCAAACATGCCTTATTCAAATCCCTAAAATTTATACATATGTGTATTTGCCCATTTGGTTTTGTGATAGGTACTAGATTGGAAATCCATTCTGCATAATCTATTGATCTGATAAATTTGACTTCTAGTAACTTCTTGAGTTTGGCTTTGACAAGTAAGGCAATTTGTGGATGCATCTTGCGTAACTTTCATTTGACAGGTTTGACCTCATGAAGCAAAGGTAGATGGTGCAATACTAATGCTAGATCCAATCCTGGGATATCAGTGTAGGACCATGAAAAGTTGAATTTTTGCTCTGTGAAAAACTTTGTGAACTCAGACTTCTCCTCTTCAGTCAAAGAAGTTGCAAAGAGAATCGTCTTAGATTTTTCAGGTGTGGCTATATTGACCTCCACGGTATCCTCAATGAGAATGGTTGATTTTTCTTGTGTCACGGGAATAAAATCCAATCCTCCATCCTTGGGAACCTCAAGGAGTTTTTCACCCTCAAATACGTCCTTTATTTTTACTTTTGTATCACTAGAAGGTGCCTTGTGGTTTTCACCTAAAGACGTGTCTTTATGTGTTTTATTTCTCTTATTTTTGCGACTAGAGAATTAGACAGCCTCCCCGAAGTATGTCACAGAATCAAGATCTATGTTTAATATGACCTTATGGTCCCCCCTTAGTATTCCTTCACTGAGACCCATGAATTCGGCAAGAGCTTCATCATTCTGGAAAATGTCCATAACAGGTGATTCTTGTTGGTCCCAATCAACAAGCTACGGGTATATAAGATAAATTCCATCATCAGTGTTGGTGAAAGGTGGGGAGGACATTGAAATCATGTAGACAGAGGTTGAAAGGGTAAAAACGGATGTGTCTTCAAATTCCTAAGAGGATTCTATCCAATCATTTTCTTCATATTCAAGAAATTTGGATTCACGATCGAAATAAGGGACAAATGCTGGCATATTGGATTCTTGATCAAAATAGGAAATAGATGGGTCAGAATCAAGCAAATCAGACTCATGAAAAAATAGGTTCAAGTGGCGGTTTAGGTTTATCATCATCACAAGGCCAAAAGAGTTGTACCCATGCTTCCCTTTGTAGTGGAACTTTTCCCAAAGGTTCGGCATTAAACATTTGACTAAATTTTTCATCAAAGGAAGGTTCACCTGGTTCTCAAAACATTTTTTCAAGCTCATAGTTACTTAGGGATCTCTCATAACCAAATTCCCACTCATGAGATTTAGTCTCGGTATGGGAATCTTTGATGGTCTTGACACTTTCAAAAGCATTTACGCCCTCACTCGAAAGTACATGGATACGTGGACCATCAATCTTGAGTGGCTCAAACCCTAACCCCAAATTCTTTGGTCTTATAGATGGAACTATAAGTACTCTTCTTCTAGTCTTGTTTATACCAAGGCCACTAGTTCCATCATAGCCTTTTGCTTTCATTGTCTCATAGCCTTTGTTGTACTATTGAACTGGAACTGGACGTAATTCTTCTATGTCTTTGTAAATCTAGGCCGAAATATCTTCAATATCTTCATCATTAATATCTTCCCATTTTATGAGAGTCATTGTTGGAGGAACCTTAAAGATCAATTTTGGCTCTACTCTGAAACAAGGTCTACCATGATTTTTTGGAGATTTAGGTATGGTAGTGATGTAGTAGGCAGTGTGTAATTTGTATGTGCCACAACCTTCATCCTAGATTTTAATACCTGGATCGACACTTGGAGATGGTGTGATGGAGGTCGAAGGAGTGTACATAGATGGTTTGGAAAGTGTGGATGGGTTGATGTATTTGGAAGAAGTGGAAGTTGAAGCTTCAAGTTAATGGGCACTTGGTGTTTTGTAATGCCTCTCAAGTTGGTGCAATATTGGAAGGGATCAAGATCTCTAAGTATGGTAATTTTGGTGCCATCGAAAGGAAACTTCAAGAATTTATGGTAAGTGGACAATACAGCCTTAAGGCATGGATCCAAGGTCGACCAAGTAGGATTTCGTAAGGTAGCTCAAGATCCAATACCTAACATGTGGTATCTATAATGACCAGCCCCACATAGATGGGGAGTGTGATGATGCCCCTAGAAGAGCGTTATTTATAATCATATGCCTTTATGACAATTCTTTTGGTGGCATCCACACATGCATTAGAGAAGCCTAATGCTTTGACCAATTTTAGGGAGCATATATTCAATCCTGCTCCACCATCTACTAAGATTCATCTAATCTTGTGTTTATGGATGAAGACTTCAATGTGGAGGGCATCGTTGTGAGATGGTTTAGGTGAGGAATAATCTTGGTCCAAAATTGTGATGTGATGGGGAGTAGTCAAGTATCTGACCATGGCTTTGAAGTGGTTGACATCAATGTTAGTAGACATGGAAGACTCTTGTAAGACCTTATCAAGTATGGCTTTATGTGTAGGCGATATTTGTAGTAGCTTGAGTATGGATATTTGATCAAGCATTTTACCCAATTGGTCAATAAGATTGACCAATTAGGTAGGCGAGATGTGTAGCACACAAAAGACTCTTGTAAGACCTTATCAAGTATGGCTTTGTGTGTAGGTGAGATGTTTGTAGACACATAAGACTCTTGTAAGACCTTATCAAGTATGGCTTTGTGTGTAGGTGAGATGTGTAGCAGCTCGAGTATGGAGATTGAATTGGCCTTTAGATTATGACTATTTGGTAGAGGGACTAGGTATAATGATCTTTGGTTGTCTAACAGGAGGACCAGTTGTTCTTAATGGTGATATTATTAGTGTATTCGTTAATAGCTCAAAGGTGATTAATTATAGGTCCACCAAAATAGTCAAAAGTTGTGCGATTATAGTTGGCTATGTTATTTGTCTTTGGACCTGACGTAGAGGGATTATTCATACAATGATCTTGTAGTGGGTTTTTGTGAATTGTATGGTCTGAGTTGGAAGCAAATTTTTGACCATCTATTTCAATGGTACGACTCAATAAGATCTTGTATGAGATTTCTCAATTGCCTACAAGAATAATTTTGATGCCCTTTTGCCCGATGATAGTCACAGAAAGCATTGTCATCCCACCATGATGGTTTGAACTTCCCTGGGTCATATGGTTTAGGGTCATATAATGTTATGACATTTTGATTGAGCTTCTTGAGGACAACTTCAATCATTTCACCCAAGGGGGTGTATATGCATCTTTTGGGAAATTATTTGGTTTGTCTTGGTTGCCCTTGGTCATGATTGTTCTAGATGGCATTTTTTATAGGAGCTGGTGTGGTCAGGGGAGGATTCTGGGGTTGAGATCCTCTAAGCGTAATTGCAAGACCTATCACATTTACTGCTTTAACATCAACAATGCCATCATTGGTGATATGCTTATTCTTGACCCAATATTTGTTTTTGTCATTAGGTGGGTTTGGGTTTGTGTTCTTGTTGGTATATTTGAGTTCTCCTTTTGAAATAAAAGCTTTTTCAAGTTGGACTCCTTTCTCAACTAGGTTTCTGAAATTGGTGCAACAATGGACTTACAACACGTATTTCAATGAGCTAATAAGCTTTTGAACAAACAGGTTGACTTTCTCATTTTCTAGTATCTCAACAGGACAGTGACTTGCTAGACCCCGCCATCTTTGGAAAAAAGGGAATGAGGATCTCAACAGTGTCCTCTTGGGAAGTTTCACATAAAGTGGCAATGGTAATCTCAGAATTGATATTGTAGGAAAACATTTCTACAAATTTATTAACAATTTCCTTCCATGACTTTATCCCTTTGGGCAAGAGAGTGAACCAGTCCAGTGCAGGACCTATGAGACTTATAGGAAAGAGTCTCATTAGATAGGTATGTTCGTATACGATGTCCATGCAATTGGTCATAAATTCTCTTATGTGCTCAATGGGTTTAGTCTTACCTTTGTATTTGGAGAATTTGGGTACCACATGTCCTAGAGGGAATAGTGGCATTTGTAAGTTCATGTCAAATGGGTATGGACATAAATCATAATATGTGTATGTCTACTTGTTGGAAAATTTCATTTTCTCCACTTGTTTTTGCAAGGCAGCAAGTTGAGTCATGAGTGCATCCACTAAAGGTTTGTTAGTGGTGTCACACATGCTAGTAAGGGGTATTCCTTGAGTTCCCACTTGCTGTGACGATATTTTCTTATTCAAGGTGTATTGGTGTGGAATGTATGATGTATTTTGGGTTGGAATTTGTTGGTATTGAGTGTTTTGAGTGGGAACATGTTGTTGTGTATGGATATGATATGTGTATGTGGGAATGTGTACTCCAGCAGTGTTAGATTGTATTTGTGGAATTTTTTTCCCTTGCATGTGTTGATAACCAAATGGAGTCATGTGTTGTGTTACTTGGTTGCCTTGTCAAAATTGGTGAATATGGCCATGTGGGATATTGGTATTTTTCCTTTGGGGAACATGAGTGTTGGTATTGACTTGTGATGGGATATGGACATTGTGTTGATGGCATTGAATAGTAACTCATCTTTTGTTCCTCCCAAAATGGTGTGATGAGTTTGTTCCCATGGCATTAGTTGAGGACCCAAGTAAAAGGTTTGATGATGTCATTCCCATAGCACTAGATGAAGATCCAAATAAAAGGTTTGATGAATTTGTCCCCATTGTATTGGTTGAAGACCCAAATGTATCCCCAATAGCTTGTGACAAAATTATTGATATGTGTGGGATTGATTGTGATATGGTTTGTGCTATGTTTGATGTTCCCATAATAGATGTTATATTGACCGTGTGAGATGTGTTTTGAGTGGAGGTGCCAACAGAAGTAGCATCGATGGCGTTAGTTGCATTTTGTGTGGTGGTGTCAATGGAGGTATTTTTTGCATTATGTTGTAGTGTTGATTGTGGTTGACTAATTTGTGTAGGAGGATCAGGAGATGCTTCTCTTAAGTTATTAACATCAAATCCTCATGGAAATTTAGCCCCTTGGTGTAGAATCATGGCTAGATATCTCTCTAACTCTTGTAAGAGTAGTTCTTCTACAAAGAAAGCCACTTCAGGGTCTTGGGAAATGTCTTCTACATCTTCCATGAAAACTTTTCCGTTTTCATCCCTTTGTATAAATTGTTCAAAGGGGTTGCATGAGGAAGATGCTATGTTCATGTGACTAAAGGGGTTGATGAAATATGTCCCCATATTTTTGTTAAAATTCATGTCATTAGGAATGTCGTAAGGGTTGTTGTCTTGTCCAAAGGAGTCCATTTGTCTTCTCTTTCTTTGTAGCCTAGTCTCAACCATATAAGATTTTCTCAACTAAGGGAGAATGGAAGATAACCAAATCTATGTATGGAAATAAAATGACACTATATTTTTTTGGATTTTTGAAATAAGGAATACAATAGTGACTATGTTGTCTAAAGATGATGTCAAATTCAAAGTGATAGTGAGGGCTAAAAATGAATGATGGAATACTAAAAATTTTTTGAGGTATGACAATGAAAATGCAAGATATAAGGAAACTCTAAAGTGCAATCAATTTTGGTAGAATTTTATGGAAGGTTTACTAACCATTCAAAGTTTGGTCAATGTCTCAATGGTGATTGTCAAAGGATTGTTTGTAGGACTAAGTGGAATGATAAAGTGACAAGGTGAGGCTTCCAAACTAGACTAATGAGCTGGAAATGTCTCACATAAAAGGACAAAGACTAAAGGATTGATTTTGGCTTAGTCCAATGACAATCTACTCTTGAAGCCTGAAAAGGTTTCACAAAGTATGGATAGTGTGCCTATTCTAAAGTCTGCAAAATGAGGACCTAAGAGCTTCTTTATGCTGAAAATGGGTATGGAGGTTAAGATGCAACTAAAACTTGCAATGGTGAACCTATGGTAAGAGCTAAATGCAAAATAAAATGGTGAAAGGATGGGTGATTTGAGCAAGTCTTTTTCTAGTTTTTGAACAAAGGCTAGTGAGGAAGAATGTTTAAAAACTTATTCACAATTTTTGTTTTTGGATTTGGATAGAGACAATGTTTTTCCTAAATAATAGGAAAATGCGACATTTCAGGTATAAATTGTGTCGCAGAGAGAAAATGTGTCATTCTAGATTGTGACTATGTTGCAAGATTAGCAAATGTGTCATTTAAAAATGTGACTGTAATTCACAAATGCAAATGTGTTATTTTGGGTATCAAATGCATTGCGAAACAGTTAGATTTATTTCACAGTGTCTCAGATGCATTACAATTTTGAATAAAGTTTGGTTTTCTTGAAATTTTTGGTAGATTTGTAAGGTTGTTTCAATTGGATTGTGTTTTTCTAGATCTTCAAAAGGTGTCTTATGTGTTTATTGTTTTAGCAAACACTCGGAAAACACATGATTTTGTCTTGAGTTGTTTCAAACAAGCATATTGAAATCAAGCACAACCTTATGGATGGAAGGACTGTATTCACTCGATTCCTACTTGGATTACTCCAGCCACACTTATTCTTAGCAGATGACTTAGAAGCTTGGACACATTGGCTCCCCCTTACATGACACTCACTTCTCGGGTCAATCAAGCTTTGATTTCTTATGAATCTCCCATGATAAACTCTTCATCTCTACTAAGAACTGTGAAAATGTGGGACTGCTTGAGAAGTTAGACCTCTTGCACCAGAAAATAGAGGGGTTTTGGCAAACTAAACAAGAGGGTTTTAGTGAATACTTGGGGACATGGAACCTCGCAAGCATCCACCAAGCTAGTTAAGGCTTTAATCACTCTACTAGGGGCTCTTATACCTTTAAAAGAAAATGTAGGTACCTTGTTTCGAATGACACTGCATGGCTAAGGCCTACATACCATGAGGACTTGACGGTTTAGTCCCATCCTTTTATATACTGGCCCAAGTGAAAAACCGGTTGGAGTCATTCCCTCTTTTGAGGTAGGCCCTTCTAAGGTTTAAACAAAAGCAAATTGAAAACTTTGTTTTTGGTCATCCAAGATCGCACTAAGGTGTGAGGAGATTGCATACACAAATTTTTCAGCCCACACTCACAATTTTGTTCATTTTAATGCCCAAATTGAAATATGTGGGTGGCAAAGTAACAATCCCTAAGTGTTTTTGTTTCTCAATATTGTAACAAGGTGCAAGATAATTTCATACACACCAAGGATTTATCACTATACCACAAGACACATCAAACACTTGTTCATTTTAAACCCAAGCTTATTATGAGACAAGCAAAAGTTCTTTTTAAACCAATATTATGAGCATGCAAGTAAATTTTAGCCTTGATGGGTTTATGCAAGTTGTGTTCATTTTAAGCCATGAAATGTGAATGCAAGTTGTAGTTGTGATTATTTGTTTTTTTCGCTTGCTTTAGGATTGAAAAAGATTTATAAAATGATCAAAAAACAAGGGTTAGTATATCCTTTTGACTTTTCACATGCTGCCAACAATAGATCAGTAACCAAAAATCCCTAACCTAATGAAACTAAAAAGAGAAAATCTAGAAAATGATGTAAAAATCGAGAGAAAACCTATAATAGAAAAATGTGTCATTCTGCTTGTCAAATGCATCGCAAAAGCATATGTGTCGTTCAGTCTAGTAGATGCGGTTCAACAAATAAAATCTATCATTCACGATGTCAAATGTGGCTTAGTACTTCGAATTCATCATGTTGTTGATATGTGGTTTTCATTGATGTCAACACTATTAGCATTGATATCTTGAAGGCTGTATATGTTGAGGATATTGAGAAAATTATAATAAATATGTTGGAGGCTACCTTTGAAGCTACGAATTTTAGTGTGGTGGAAAGTTCAATATGTTGGTATTCAAAAGTTTCACTTTAAAGGGTTTGTTTATGAGCCTATCTAGTTTACCCTTCGGAAGGTGCGCATCAAGATTGGAGCAAGTTGTGAGTTTTTGTGTTCCTGCAGCTATTATGTTACTGTAGCTAGTGTTTCTAGAAGAAGAGAACATGACTCTGGTGATTTGAGTTTTTGTGTATGCTCTTGTGATGTTCGTTGATGTTTCTAGATCATTCTCTATCTTTGTTGCATGTTCACATTGATCGATGTGCTCGTGATCAGACATTTTTCCTTTGCATGTTTGAGTTTTCATGTTCTTGGCCGACATGGTGGTTGTAGCATGTTGTGGATCCTCATGGATTAATTTTTGAATGTTTGGCACATTCAAGGATGTTTTTTTAGTTCTTCATTATGTTGTGACCAACTTCATTTGGTGCGCATTGAGATTTGTTCATGAATTGGGTCGACAGCTTGTATTCATTTATGTTATTGAAGAGCTCAGGACAGTAACAAATGTGACAAGAGATATGTTGATTGGCAAGTTTGTTGCCTTTGAATTAAGTGAATTTGGTGATTCTACCCCTAAGATGGAATCTACATTTAAAGCTATTGTATCTGGATGAAACCAACAGAGATATGATCCGGGAGAAAGTTTCAAAAAGACATTCAAGTATGAAGATGGGATGAAACAAATTGAAGATGAAGAAAGAGAGATAGAAGAGTTGGAAGCATTGATTATGAAAGGAGAAGCCAGAGGATAAGGTGAGTATAAAGGAAATTTTCCTATTAAATGTTTCTCTTGCAATAAGATAGGTAATTTTGCATTAAGGTGTCCTGAAAGAGTTCCTAGATCCAAACCTAACAAGCCTAGATTTCAAAAGAAATGTTATTATGCTAAAGAAGGTGTTACTGATGATGAATCTGATAAATAAAATGGAAATGAAGATGGATGGGTATTCATTGCTATCAAGGAAAATGGTCTGGTGTCCACTGAATTTGCTAATGATAAGAATGTTGAGAAATCGCTTACAGCTAGAATTGAAGAAAAGGATGAGTGGGTGATTGATAGCGGATACTCACATCATATGACTGGTGACAAAAGCAAGTTGATAAGCTTGGAGAAATATGACAGTGGTGTTGTAATATTTGGAGACAACAATGCTGGTGTGATTTGTGGTAAAGGCATTGTTTCTCTTGGTGGTAAATATAATACTGATGATGTCCTTTATGTAGAAGGATTGAAGCAGAATCTGTTGAGTGTTGGACAGACAGTCGATAAGGGATACAATCTTCAGTTCAAAGATGGAAAATGTAGGATAATGAGAAGTTCTAGAAATGAAATTGCTTCAGGTACAAAAACAAGAGGTAACATTTTTCACCTAAGTGCTACTAGTGAAAGTTGTTTAATTGCTCAAGTTGATGAAAGCTAATTATGGCATAGGAGGTTATGTCATGTTAATTTTGATAACATTGTCAAAGTAAGCTCTACTAAGGAAATTAGAGATCTTCCTAAGCTAGTGAAGCCTACTAACACCATATGCAAGGAATGTCAGATGGGAAAGTAGACTAGAGTTTCTTTTCAAAGCAAACAACATCATTCTAATGGAGTACAGGAGCTGGTGCATACTGATCTATGTGGTCCCTCCATAATCATAAGTCTACAAGGAGAAAGGTACTTTATGTTGCATATTGATGATTACTCTAGGATGATATGGGTTGCTTTCTTGAGAGAAAAACATGAAGCATTGGAAAAGTTCAAAATTTTCAAAGCTATGGCCAAAAATGAGACAGGTTTGAAGATTAAATGCTTAAGGTTAGATAGAGGTGGTGAGTTCACTTCCCATGAGTTCAATTATTTTTGTGAAGAGCATGGAATAAAAATACAATTATCTTTTCCCGGACTCCTTAACAGAATAGATTTGTTGAGAGAAAGAATAGAACAATTCTAGATGCTACTAGAACTATGATGTTGGAAGGTAATGTTCCTCATATCTATTGGAGATAATTTGTAAGCACTGATGTATATACTATTAACCAGGTAAATTGCAATGGTAAATAATTTGTAAGCACTGATGTATATACTATTAACCAGGTAAATTGCAATGGTAATTCTGGTAAGACTCCTTTTGAGATGTGGTTTGGTTATAAGCCTACTATTAAATATTTCAAAATATTAGGAAGTAGATGTTACATCAAGACAGATGAAGATATAGGTGGGTTTGATGCTAGTAGTGATGAAGGAATCTTTCTAGGTTACTCTACTAAAAGCAAGGCCTACTGGTGCTATAATAGAAGATTGAGGAAAATGGTTGAAAGTGCAAATGTCAGAGTTTATGAGGACACTGCTAGATCATCCAGATACTATGGATATGATTCAGATGACCAACATGATAGTACTGATAAATGAAAGAATGCTCAAGCACAAAATCAACTTCAAATTGTTCTGGTGAATCAAGAGAGTCTAGAAGGAGAAGCTAGTGGAAGTACAGAAGAAAGAACAGCAGAACCAGAAGTTTGAAAGAATCCCAAAGTTCTGAGGTATGTAAAGCTAAATCATTCTGAAAATCAGATTATAGGAGATAAGAAGAAAGGTGTACAAACTAGAAGAAGAATTACAGAAGAGTATTGTCTAATTTCTAAGACTGAGCCCAACAATGTCAGTGAAGCATGTAAAGATGAATATTGGATGAAATTAATGAAGGAAGAACTAATGGATATAGAGAAAAATGATACATGGATTCTTGTTCCCAGACCTCAGGATAAAAATGTGATTGGAACCAAATGGGTCTTTTGGAATAAGTTGAATGAACAAGGTGAAGTGGTTGGGAATAAAGCAAGACTAGTATGTAAAGGGTACTCACAGATGGAAGGTATTGATTTTGAAGAAACATTTGCCCTTGTTGTTAGAATTGAAGTTGTAATATTGTTTCTTGCTTATGTTGCTTTTAAAAAATACAAGTCTATCAAATGGATGTAAAGTCATAATTTCTAAATGGTTAACTAGAAGAATAAGTATATGTTGAGCAATCGAATGGATTTCAACTGATTGATAAGGGAGATATGGTTTGTCGATTGAAGAAAGGACTATATGGACTCAAGTAAGCCCCTAGAGCCTGGTATGCTAGACTAGATAAATACTTGTTTAAGCTTGGATTCAATAAAGGTACTGCTGATAGTAATCTATATTTTAAGATGGATCAGGATAAAGAGTTGATTATTGAAGTCTTTGTTGATGACATAATTTTTGAAGGTGATGATCAATATGTATGAAGTTTGTTGATGAAATGAAAAGTGAGTTTGAGATGTCAATGATTGGAGAGCTGAAATTCATTTTGGGATTGCAATTTACTCAGTTAGATAATGGAATCTTTATATCTTAGTCCAAATATGTAAGAGAGTTACTAAAAAAATTTGGCATGGAAGACTTAAAGCCAGTTGGTACACCCATGATAACTGGATGCAAGTTAACATGGAATGATGATTCTCCTAAGGAAAATCAAACAAGATATAGATCAATGATCAGTGGATTAATTTATTTGACTCAGACCAAACCAGACATCATGAATGATGTATGTATGGTTGCTACATATCAAGCTAGTCTAAAGGAATCTCATGTGACTGTTTTAAAGAGAATTTTTAGATACTTGAAAGGGACAACTGATTTTGGCCTATGGTATCCTAAATATGATGATCTTACTTTGAGTGCCTTTATTGATGCAAATTGGGAAGGAGATGTGGATGATAGGAAAAGTACTAGTGGTGGTGCCTTCTTCTTGGGGAAGAAGTTGGTGTCTTGGTTAAGTAAAAAGAAAAATTCCATTTCCTTATCTACAGTTGAGGCAGAATATATTGTTGTTGCAAACAATTGTACTCAATTAATATGGATGAAGAAGATGCTGAGAGATATTAGAATTGAGTATGATGAGCCTAATGCTATATTTTATGATAATTCAAGTTCCATAAACATTTCCAATAATCTGGTCTTGCATTCAAAGACAAAACATATATCTATCAAATATCACTTTTTGAGAGACAAAGTGAGTGATAAAGAAGTCGTACTAGAGTATGTGCCTACTAAGGAACAAATTGCAAACATATTTACTAAGTCGTTGCCTAAGGATAATTTTGAGTATCTCAGAGGGAAGTTAGGGGTGATTTCCCCTCCTAATCAGAACTAAGATGCATAGTCTTTGCATCAATCTATGCATTTACAGGAATATCTTGTTTTAGATTGATGTTATGATGGTTGCTACTCAAGGGGGGTAGTCATATGATTCAAATATGTGGTTCATAGCATGTGTACCTTTTCCATTGATTTCAAAGGGGGAGAAGAGTAATGTGAAAAAATTGAGGACAAGAGTAATACTGGAAGAGATAAAAATAAAAAGGGGAGAAGAACACTGCAATATATAAGGGGGAGACTGTTGGAGAAGAGCTAGATGTGTTGATGGTATTTTTCACATGTGTTGCCATCAATGCCAAAGGGGGATTTTGTTGGATGTTTTGGTTGTCATTGATGTCAACACTATTAGCATTGATATCTTGAAGGTTGTTTATGTCGAGGATATTGAGAAAATTATAATAAATATGTTGGAGGCTACCTGTGAAGTTGTGAAGTTTAGTGTGGTGGAAATTTTAATATGTTGGTATTCAGAATTTGTGCTTTAAAGGGTTTTTTTCTGAGCCTATCTAGTTTACCCTATAGAAGTTTCAGAGGTGCGCATCAGTATTGGAGCAAGTTGTGAGTTTATGTGTTCCTGCAGTTATTCTATTATTGTAGTTGGTATTTCTAGAAGAAGAGAATGTGACTCTGGTAATTTGAGTTTTTGTGTATGCTCCCATGATGTTCATTGATGTTTCTAGATTGTTCTCTATCTTTGTTGCATGTTCATGTTGATCAGTGTGTCCGTGATCAGAGATTTTTCCTTTGCATGTTTGGGTTTTCATGTTCTTGGCCAACATGGTGGTTGTAGCATGTTGTGGATCCTCGTGGATTATTTTTTTAATGTTTGGCACATTCGAGGATTTTTTTTTAGGTCTTTATTATGTTTTTATCGACTTCGGTTGGTGCGCATTGAGATTTGTTCATGAATTGGGCTAACAGTTTGTCTTCATTTATTCTTTTATTTCCGGTTGGCAAAGTTGTTGGTGTATTTTCATGTAGCGGATATATAAGAGTGATTTTTTCTTCATTTTGAAGCATGTGTGTGAAGTGTAACATGATTTGTTTGAATGTTATGTGTGAATAAAGATCAGATCATTCGATTGTAGAGAAAAGGATGAATAAGTTTGAGCGAAGTGTGAAGAAGTGTTTTTGTGCCTAACCGAAACTGTCATCAAGCTTTTGAAGAAGTTATTTTCTCAGTTCAATCTATTCAGATGGATTCAATCTAAAAAATTTATGTAAGACAGTGTGTTTTCTCTAAGCAGTGAGCTCTAGGCAGTGTGCCTAAATGCATGTGCATTCCTTATTCATTTTCCTTATAATTTTAACAGGGTATAACTTGTGGATTAACCTCCATCATGTTTTTTCCCCTAACAGGATTCCCACTCAAAATCTTGGTGTTATGTGTGCTTCTAATGTGTTTTTGATTCATTCTTTTGCTGTTATTTATCAGATCTGAGATTAAAGGTTAATGAGCTTAAATAAGTTTTAAATTTTGTGACAACTGATTCACCCCCCCCCCCCCCCTCAGTTGTCTATCCTTTTTTTTCCTACATGTCGTTCCCTAAAGCAAATGTGTCGCAACGCATCAAATGTGTCTTAAAAAGTTTCATTTGTGGCATTCCGTACCTGTACCTATAAAAAAGATGAAAAATGTTGTAAGTAAATCTGCAAAAAAGTGTTTTTGGCATCAGGTTCACCAATGTAACTAAGGCAAAAAGTTAGGTTAGCATGAAAACAAATGCATAATCAAAACCTAGCTAAACAATGAAGTATAATGGTGGAAAACAACATAAAACAAAGGAATATTTCACCAAATAGCCTTCATTCCTTCCATGATTGACCTTCATTTCCCTTCTCCATTTGCTGCAGCATAAATTTTTCCATCAGATTTTGAGGAGCAACTATTAGCCTATGTCAAAGCCCTAAGAAAATATTAAAGGATTATACTATTCAGCACTAGCAAGAATGCAAGTATGAAGCAAGTCTAAAGCCTAAAGTCAAGAGATTCAAGCATGAATTCCAAAGATATGAAGTGAAAAAATGAGGTTGACATTGCCTTTTTATAGAAAATTCAATTTTGGATGAATGGTCAGGATTGTTAGCTGAGAAATGCCCTAAGATCAAAGGCTGAAATTAAATGTGATAACCAGCAATTAGGGTTAGGGAAATATTAGGGTAAAATTTGAAATGAATGGCCAAGATTTGATTTTACAAAAAAAAAACATGTAAGTATAGCAACTCTAAAGAACAACACATCAAAAATAGTAAAATATATTTTTTGGTCAATACAAGATTACTTTTATGTCTAAAATTCTCCTATAACATGTACACTCTAAATAACTAAAAAGTGTTCCTCTTACTTTTATCAAATGTTTATAGGTAAATAAAAGTCATAATGGTCTACTTTATCTATGGACATCTATGTAGAATCTTCATTTTTCTACTCTTCCACTTAACAAAATATTCATCATAACTCCTATTTCTTTTTATTTGCATAATCCTCTTATCCAAAATTTATTTTATCTCCTCACTTGTTATTTGGGTATATATGACATACAATAATTTTTTATCTGTGATAACTATATAAATCTAAAATATTGAATATGTATTTTATATCGAATTCCTTGTATAATTCAAGTATTACTAGAAAATTTCTTAGCTATGTTGCATAGTCCAATTTTATTTTTCAACTTCTTGTATACTCCTTTCAAAAATCTTTATATTCTCAAATAAAAGATAACTATGAATCAAATTTTATATTCATTTATTCTCCTTTGATATGTATATTTTAATATTTACTATTCATTTTATCCAACTACCTTCTCACTTCTCTATGATTCCTTCATGTATTCTACATAATATTTATTATTTACACTTCTCTTGTGCTCTCCTATCAATGTCCTCAATTCTAAATAATTTATTGGGATTTTTTCATACATATGAGATTTTGTTCTTCTTATACTTAAATTCACTGGTGTATAAGTGACATATTTAAGCATAAAAGTTACATAACATGTATGTTTTTTTATCAAAAATATCAAGGATGTCCAGTAATTTGTTCCCCGTTTTCATCCACTTAACCATATATTATTATCAATTTTGATTTTGATATTCATTATCAATTTCAATATTAATTTTGATTTTGATATCAATTTATTTGAATTACTATAAAAATTCATAAGTTCATTTTGATATCAATATTGTCAATTGAATTGATATAGAATTTGATTTTTGTATCAAAATTAGTATTTTTTATTAGAGGTAAAGTAGGTTTTGAAGGGACTTGAAACCCTTTACAAAAAAGAGTGCTGCTAAAAATTAATCAAGACAACACAAGCAACCAATCATCAGCAAAATAACAATAGAGAAAATAATAGAAACCAACATCCTACTACAAATTCTTCAAGATCTTCATAGCTTCCAAATCTTGGGAGATAATTTTCTCATGCATTTTCACCACCTCGTGCAACTCTTTATTCAAGAGTTGCATTACTCTTTTTTAGTTGAGTTACTATAAAAATTCATAAGTTCATTTTGATATCAATATTATCAATTGAATTGATATAGAATTTGATATTTGTATCAAAATTAGTGTTTTTTATTAGAGGTAAAGTAGGTTTTGAAGGGACTTGAAACCCTTTACAAAAAAAAGTGTTGCTAAAGATTAATCAAGACAACATAAGCAACCAATAATCAGAAAAACAAAAATAAATAAAACAATAGAAACCAACATCCTACTACAAATTCTTCAAGATCTTCATAGCTTCTAGATCTTAGGAGATAATTTGCACATGCATTTTCACCACCTCGTGCAACTCTTTAGTCAAGATATCCATAGGTTTCTTGGTCTTACTCTAAGTATGGATACTCAGACCTATACCTATAGCAACGCCCTAATTACCTTTAGTCAAATCCACCTCAATATCAATAGCCCCCTTTAGCTGACTAGACACCTCCCCTTTCTAGTTCCTCACTTTTTCATTGACAAGGTTTAAACCTTGAACATTATTGTGAAGCATAGTTTGACTAAATTTGACCAATTTCTCAAGATTATCATACACTTTACAAGTCTTTCCTCCAAAATGGAGATTTTGGATTCAAATCCCTTCTTCATAACCATAGCATTATTTTCTACATCCTTGAGAATACTCAACATTTCATTATTTTGTTCATAGACTTTAGATTCCTCTTTGTTAATGTTCTTATTAGCTTTGTTCATCATGGAGCGAACTTTCACATTGATCTGATTAACCTCAATAAAAAAAACACTTGAACAATTTGAAATAAATGACAGTTCCATCCTTAGCCATACCAAGAATATTATTTAGTTCTTCTCTATTGTAGTTGAAAATGTTGATATCATCAAACAAGTCAACAAAGGAATTATTTAGGATCTCCTATTGAGTTTCATCATGCACACCATCCTTACCTATTCTTTACCATAACCTTCACTAGGAATTTTTATTTTGAGTCTAGGGCCCTCCTTAATAGCAATCAAAGTGGCCTTGATCTGAGTAGAATCCTCATCCACAGACCTCCCCTCCACATTCCCTTCACTAGCCTCCTCATTACTAGAATTCATTTTCTTCTTAGCCTTTGAATAAGCATGTCCCTTATTGATCTAACCAACTTCCTCATCCACAAACCTCCTATCCACATTCCCATCACTAGCCTCTCCAAATTACCAAATTTCATTTTCTTCTTATCCTCTAAAGAAGCTTGGCCCTTCTCAATACCTAGCTTGGTTTTCTTCCTTTTACAGCCAAGAAGAGGCTCCAAAACAATATCCTTGACAGAAAAACATGTTTCTTGCTTAACCTTGTTACCCTTAGTACTAACAAGTAGGGGATACTTCCTTTTAATAGGTAGGGGTTCCAAAACAAAACCAACACTAGGGTCTTTGGTAATCAAAACTTTCTTGTTAGAAGCAAGGGAGGGATCGCCATCCTCATTACCACTCTGGGAACCCCTAGACCAAGAATATTGGGGTTTATTCTTTGAATTTTTCTTAGGCTTAGGATCAAGCTCAACAAGGCTTCAGAGTATACTTATATCAACTCATCCATAGAGCCCTCCTCTTCCCACTCATCACCATCTAAATGTTAGAGTAAAGTAATTAATTAACTTTACTCTCCTCTTAAGATTTCACTTTATGCACATATATTAGTCATTTAATAATTAATATTAATTATTAAATGCACTCACCTTTAGGGTTAGGGTTTCCTTTAGGTTTAGATCTCCTTTTATAAGGATTGATCTCTTGTATCTTTTTAAAATAATTCATTCATTTTTCTGGAATACATCTTGCACATTGTGAGAGTCAAACCCTTGTCTTGATCTCTCTCTTTCTGTGACAAGTCTTTTGCATGCAGGTATTGATCGGGTTCTATGGATTTGTATTTCTCAAATCCTACATGGTATTAGAGCCAGATCTGCTGCAGCTTGTTCAGTTTTTGAAAGAATTAGAGATCTAGGTTTTGGTTGCATCAGATCTGTGTTTGTTTTCTAGTTTATTTGGAATAGGGGGGTTTCTTTTTTTTTGGTGCACTTTGAGCTCAAACGAACCTCATTGTTGAGCTTGCAGTGTCCAAAAACCCCTATTTTGATATAAAATATGTCTGGTTTGGACAAAGTTGCCAGGTGAAGCAAAAAACATTTACTCCAGGGTCGTACAGCCTCATGGCACGATCTTCGAAGCAGAAAATCAAAAAAAATACAAAAAAAATCAATTTTTTATTGATTTTAAAAGGGTTAACACAAATTAGATTCGCCACCCACCGCTTCTCACTACCGGCGACAGCCTACCAGGGGGGGGGAGTAAACCGCCCGCCTTACAAGTATGAGTCGATACAGTCATATAACTGCTGAGACAAAGACCCTGTACCGATATGAGTGCCAGCCCCCTAGTCGGTCATGTGACCAAGGGCCGAAGGTCTTAGCCCCTGAGGGCTGTGAATTTTTTTTTTTTTTTTAAACCCTTTGGAGCTACTTTCACGAAATCGGGTGTATCTCGGGCGTCTTAGCTCAGATTTTCGAATGAAAATAGGCGTTGGAAAGCTGGTTCTGATCCCATTCTGATGGTATAGGAATTTTTTCAAAAATATTCAGTTTGAATGTAGTTTTTTGCAGTCAAATTTAGTTTTTTGCAGTCAAATTTAGATGATATTTTTGCACTCCGAGGGGCATAACTTGCTCAATTTTGCTCCATTTTTTGAAAGCGAATAGGTGACAGAAAGGTGGTTCTATGCACTTTCCAGATCTATAGTTTATTTCACCAAAAAATTCTTCAAGTACACCGAGATTTGTCTCATACATATACTACTTTCTATTGTTTTCTGGCTTTCAGTTTGTATTGGGGATTGGTTTTTTGCATTATGGGGGGGGGTGTTTTTTCTTGCTTTCTATCATTTACATCAGAAAACTAGAATCTATAAACACCAAAACAAAAAAAACCCCTTCTGCATCTTCTGTCTAGTTCTGAAAGACCACTAAATAATAATCATAAAAATTCAGAGCAGTTGAGGCACAGTTCAAAACATGGCCGAAAATACTTCTATTGGTGAACTTCTCACACCTCATAACTATCATACCTGGAAGACATTTATGACACATCTTCTCATATCAAAGGGGTTGTGGTCCTGTTTAGATATGGTTCAACCAGTTTTGACAAGTCCATTTGAGGTTATGTAGCATAGAAATAAGATGGATGAGGCTATGGGTTTGATTTCCTTACATGTTTCAGATAGCTTGTTGTTTCATCTTGATGCATGTAACAGTCCTCTTGAAATGTGGACCAAGTTCAATGATTTATTTGGTACCATCAATCAGTTCTGTGCACTACATATTGAGGCAGAGTTGACTTCACTTGTCCCTGATTCTTTTACCTCCATTGAGGACTTTCTAATGAAATTCAAACAATAGAGATCTCTTCTACAGGGTTGTGGTAAGGTTAAGACTGATACAGAGTGTATTTACCTGATTTTGTCAAAGCTTCATGGGAACTTTCAAATATTCTCGTCTACCTTCCATTCCACTATGGATGCCTTGGGTGCACATTTTACCATGCCTTCTTTTGAGATGTTTTGTGATTGTTTGAAATGAGAGCAGGCTAAGATATCACAATTGGATGCTCTCACATGATCACCACACCAAGCGTTGGTACCATAGTCATCTCAAGGGAAGCAAAAGCAGAAACAAAAACAGAAACCACAGACCATAGAGCATTGGAAGGATTCTAGTTCATAGAAGACTTTTGATTCACCTTCTCCTAAGGGGGAATCGTCGAAGAAAGATAGACCTAAGTGTGCTTATTGCACTAAGCTAGGACATGATGAGTCCAAGTGTTATGAGAAGAAGATAGATGGATATGCAAAACAGGTTTTAGATTTGACAACTCTTCTTGAGAAGAACCATATTCATCACTCTTCTTCATCTACTTCAGGCAGGTCTTCTTCTTCACCATCATTCTAGATAGATGGACAGGCCCCACATAAGGGTCATGCATTATGTGCAACCACCAGTTCACATTCATCTAGATGGCTACTGGATTCAGGTGCTTCACACCATATGGCATCTTCTCAGGACATGTTCTCATCTTTCGAGGCTACATCCTCACCACACATATTGATGGGTAATAACACTTATATGAGTGTATGTGGGAAAGGTTCTATTGATATTGATGACGGTACATTCAATGATGTACTATGTGTTCCATCTTTGTCCACTAACCTTCTCTCCATCTATCAAATTGCTCACAGTGGGACAGGGAAGACAGTTGAGTTCACACCTGATTCAGTGCACATCAGAGACATTCAGACTGGCAACATTGTTGCAACAGGGACAGTTGATCATTCTTCCCGATTGTATGCATTTACACAATTTGGTCCAACATCTCCCTCTCTTTCTAAAAGAGAGCATGCAGTATCTAAGGAGAAGTTCAGTCACTTGAACTTATGTGTTCTTCCATCTGTTCATGAGACTAGTGTTGAGACTTCTACACCTCTTCCTCCTGTTGAGATCACATTTGTTTAGCAGGATACCTCTATAGTTGTGACTGACATTGTTGCTCCACTCATCAAGCCATCTAGTGCAGTTGTTGAGGCCATATATGAGGATATTCCTTTCCTTGCAGATGACAGATTTAGCACACCTGTTATCCCTTCTTCATTGGAGATTCCATTTCAAGATCATCTTGAGTTGTTTGATTCACCATTTTTCTATTCATACACTCATGTTGTTGTTTTGTTCTTCAGTGTGCATCATCCAGGACTTCCATTTTCACCTCACATCCAGGGATTTCCTCTTCTTCGACCATTGGATCTATTTCTTCCTCTGAGGTGACACATTGGTTTGATCATTGGCATAGGGGTTCTCTTATTCTGGGGGGGCTTTGGAGTCTCCACTCTCTCTCATGGGGGGGTATCTGCATATGTTCTTGAGAAAGTCTCTTGAGACATTCCATTTGTACTTGCTTTTTGCATCTCTTTTTGGAGAGGAGTTTTTTCCCACTGGGTTTTCTCCTTTTCTCCGTCTCATAGAGATTTCCTTGTACTTGGGTACCTGATCAGGCTTAGTTGTCGGGACCCAATTTTACTTTCATGCATTGTAGTTACATTTGCTTTTTTGCACATGTTTGTAGCTGCACTCTTGCTCATCTTAAGGGGGGGTGTTAGAGTAAAGTAATTAATTAACTTTACTCTCCTCTTAATATTTCGCTTTATGCACATATATTAGTCATTTAATAATTAATATTAATTATTAAATGCACTCACCTTTAGGGTTAGGGTTTCCTTTAGGTTTAGATCTCCTTTTATAAGGATTGATCTCTTGTATCTTTTTAAAATAATTCATTCATTTTTCTGGAATACATCTTGCACATTGTGAGAGCCAAACCCTTGTCTTGATCTCTCTCTTTCTCTGTGACAAGTCTTTTGCATGCAGGTATTGATCGGGTTCTGTGGATTTGTATTTCTCAAATCCTACACTAGATGCACACCAGTATCATATCCTAACACTTTCTTATAATGATTAATAAGATGGGTTTTAGAATATTTATTAGGTTTTTCAAGAACATAGGACTTAGCATATTTAATAATCAACAAAATTAGACCTTCATATAATATAGGGTTACTAGGGCTCTTCGTATGTTCTTTAATCTCATTCTCCGGAGACACCAACATCTAGTAAGGAAAAGAGATTGATTTTTTATACCTAAAGTGATTTAAGAGGATGAAATGATATCCAAAGAGTGTTGAGAATCTACCATCCAAAGAGAAGTACCTCATCAAGGCGATGGTCATGTCAACCCAAATTGGCTTGATCAACTTCCTATCATACCCACCACAAACCACTTTGACCAGCCTGTCCCTCACATTGTCTTTAAAAAAGAGTTTCATGGCAGTATTTTAGGAATTCATGTCCCTAAAAAAAAAAATCCATCAGTGGAAAGGCTTGTAATCCTACCAACAAGATCCTCGGTGATGTCAAATTCCATCCCAAAAGCTCTAAGCACTCTATCCTTCCAACCAGACACAAAATCATTAGAAATATACGAGTCAAAGCCATGCAACTTCTTGATGTAAGGGGTAACACCACCTTCCATCAAGATTCTCCTAACATTCTCATTACTCTTAGTGACTTTGCCAGACACTGGTTCAATCTTGTTATGATCTCCCCCATGGCAGCTAAAAACCAGAGCAGAATGGTGTAATGAGAAGCCTAGCAAAGGATGAAAACCAAAGGATGTCCTTAGAAACAAGAAAAGGGACTCCTTTGTGAACCTAGAATCTATGTAATCCAACTTCAAAAACACCATTGATCATAATAATTTGTAAAGGCCTTTCCTTACCATAATTTCTATTATTATTAATGGGAGTCAAGTCGAATTCAACAAGGAAATCTTTAGCAATAATCATATCATTATAGTTCACCTTGTGACACCACCTAGACCATGAAGTGAGAACCATATTGTAATGACTGAATTTCATGATTAATAATATTTTTATCTTCAAGGGGTAGGCAATCATTCAAATCCCATTCACTACATGTCTAGAAATAACACCCAAATCAGAAAAATAATCAACAGGCCTATTTCCTTCATGAAAGATATGTGAGTTATAACACATCTCAAAGGAGTTTATAATGGAAATGGAATCTCTAATTATGTTCTCAATGGACCAATTTGGGGGGTGACCTTTTTTTAAGATAATTAACAATATTCAAAGAGTCTCCTTCTAGCCAAACCTTCTTGAAGCCTTTAGACTAAGCAAGTTTCAAACCATGATAAGTTGGAGTTGCTTCTGCAAAGTGGTTTGGCTGGGTTCCCAAAGGGAGTGCCACCATAGAAATAGTATTAGAAATAGTTTTAATATCAAATGGAATATCAATTTGAATTTTGATATCCATTAAATCATGAATGGATATACATTTTCAGATTAAAATTATATGTAGTTCGAATTTGATGATATAGAATTTGAAATTTTTCTAACACATCTCCATAAGTTGAAGAACAATATATGTAGAGTAAAATAGTATACAACCTAAATTGGTTCTATATAAATTTTGGATAATTTCATTACTAAAGTGTTCAAAATGCACCCCCACATTAAAATGATGAAGAATTTCTTAGAGAAAAAATAATTCAAAATATAACCTATCTCCAAAAAAACAAAAAAATTATTTTAGAATGATCCTCATATTTCCCCTTACATCCGATGATTTTCCTCTTATCTTCAAACTATGATTAATTTAATAAATATCATAGATGTGGATTTTGATAAATTTCATTCTTTTGAGAGAGGAGAGGAGGAATTTTTATATAGATGTTTTGTTGTATAAATAAATACATTATTTGCATATTATTAAACAAACACTAGCACCATATTTCATTAACCCATATACTAATCTTCCTATTCTTCCAACAAACAAAAGAAGTTTAATCAAATAGTGTAGGTAATCTTAAATTTTAGCTAATTTTTAAGACTATTGGTGGATCTAGTATTTAATCATAAACTATACAATAACCTTGAGATACCATTGTGTTTTTTGAGAAAATTATGAGTTGAGTTTTAGTTGGGTTTAAAACTTGATTATTTTGATATGAGATCATTCTAGAGTGGTGATGGTAGCATGCCACAATATAGACCTATTTCATGTGTCAATGCCTATCAACTACTATCATTCCAACTTTATTTTTTCCTCCCATACCCATAATTCCTTCCCTCGTTCTCCAAAAGGGGATTATTGAAGCATAATGAGAATTTAGCAAATTCTAAGAGAACTTGACTAAGGTACCCAATTTTTAGCTAAGACTAGGAGATAAAATCATGTAGGCTATGTTGGTGGTCTATCTAGCATGTCAAACATTTCAACACTAGTATAAACTTGACTCTGTTTAAGTAGGAACTACAATAATTCTTGTTATAGTCCTAACACATTCAATTTAAGAATTGTAGACGAGGCAATCTTGTACATATATTGTTATAGTAGTACACCTTCTAACTATAGATAGGTAGACCACATTTTATGTATAAATATGAATATAAAAAAAAAATTATTTTAAATGCATGAAAATTGGATTAATTAATAATCAATCATATAAAATGATACATTAATACATGTAATTTCCCAAATTTATCAAAGATTGTATTGGTTTTCATTTCCTAGTGAGGTTCAGGGATATTCACTATTAGACCATCTAGTTTCAATGGATTTTCATCTTAGTACATCTTATACAATACAAAATAAAATTACCTTAACCTATATTTCATTATGAAAGGAAATTTGTAGCCATAAAGGATTATTTGGCATAGCCCAATGAGAGAAGAATATGCAAACAAGTATTAAGAATCCATAGTATGAAATAATACACAAATATACCATCAACAAGACATAATATATACCCTAGGAAAACCCTCATGAGGGAAAACCTAGCCTCCAAAATCATCCACACTCAATATATTATATCATGAACAAATATTGCAACACTTGCAAAAAAATTTAAATGTGTTTATAAAATTTATTCTATGTTGCATATATATTAGTTTTGTATTAAAACTATTGTAGATACATCTTTCTAAAAGACGTCAACAAATATTAGTCTCTAGGTATCTATATTGAAATTGTTGTTGAGAATAGATAGGCTCCTCCAGACATATATCTGTCAATGTCTTTTAGATAGATGTATTTAATATATCTATACTTGTAATGTCCATAGTGCAACATGTAAACTATTAGTATGGCATCTTTTTTTGTGTTTCTATAAACTATTATTTTCTTTTACAAATAAAAAAATTATCATATTCATTAAAATGTATAATATAAATCACATTTATTGAGCATTTTTTAAATGTTTTTATTCCAATGTGTAATATACAATATATTAAATGATAATTAATGAGATATTTCATATTTATCTAGAAATAAAATGTGCATGATATTAAAGGATTAATACTTGGGAAATATGAGGATGAGAGGTTTTTGAGAGGTGTGGGCTAGGGTTTCTGACCTTAGCTATTGCATGTTCTCCTTTTTTCTTCCACATTAAGAGTTGCGGGTGTGGGTGGGGTGTTCATAGTGTTGGTCGGGGGTGTGCATTTGGTGATTGTTTTTTCATGGGAATATCTTGGGGTTTTCTTGTTTACAGGTATTTATGTGGGTGGTTTTTTGGGGCATTGTTTATTCTCTTTCATGGGTGCATATGGATATGGTTGTAGGAGAAAATATTCATCAAAACCTGCATTTTTTAGATGGTATGCTTGGGATGGACCCTTCATTTTCATTGCATGCAAATGTTATCAACCTGATGAATAAATATTTGGGTGGGGAAGGACCCTCAATAAATGGGGGCCCTTGAATCCTAAAATTTAATGGGTGCCTAGAAAGGAGCCAAGATAGACCAGTTTTGGTGATCCAGTCGTATTCAATCGAAGATGATGTTAATTATCTAATGAATCATGCTCTTTTTTTCAAATTTGTGGGATTTGTGTCTCTCTTTCTTTTTTGGAATCATGGGCTAGTCGGACTTCGAATCATGAGGGAAAGATGGAGGTGATTCTACTGGCCAACAAGTATTTTATGGTTTTTTTTTATTTCTTAGTTGATTGTAATAAGGCCTTTGAGGGGGGGGCTTATTTTTATAATCTTATTGGTCTGTTCATAAAGTCATGGCATGCAGGCTTTAACCCTACAAAGGAAATTCTGACTTATTTTTTTTTCTAGGTGTAGCTCCCTAGATTCCTATTAGAATTTTGGAGGAATGACAATCTTCATATGTTAGTGTTATTGTTTGGCAAACCAGTGGGCCCTTCACAACAAACGATGGACAAAAATGTAATCTCTTATGTCACAATTTCATTGAAATTGATTTGAATAATCATTTGCCATATTCTTTGGAGATATGTTTGGGTTCTTCTTCATGGATTCAACAATTGGATTATGAAGCATTTCCTTTCTCATGTTAGATTTGTCATGAGTATGGTCACTTACAAAGAAAGTTCCCAAGGGTTAGCCCTATAGGAGCTCCTAGTAATGTTCCTTATCATCAACCTTCAAAGATGGATAAAGGTAAGGCTGTAATCCTTGGGTAGGAAGAAGACAAGGATAGTTTCATTTCAATTAAGCCTCACAACGCGAATAGAGGGCTAAAAAGAACTCTCAAAGACAGATAGGATGAGTGGGTTTTCAACCGTTTTGAGGTAATAAAAGATTTTGATAATCAAGAGGTAAACCTAGGAGATTTATTTTTTGGGGTTTTTAATGTGGAGGTGGAACAAGAGATATTCAATGGTGTAAATATATAACACACTCAGGGAGGTGGGTTATCTTTAGCACAGATGGAAACTGAACTTGTCCCTATGAATTCTTATGACATGGATCCGCCTATTCTAAATGAGAGAAATGAAGATCAATATTTGGTTGTCATAGATCCCCTAGTAGAGAAGATAGACCAAGATGCAGGGAAAGGAAGTAGAGATCCACCAACCTTAGGATTACAGAAAAAGAGCCTTAAGAAGGGAACCACGGAGAAACCTCTTAAGGTGGGGAGGAAGAATGATTTGGATAAAATCAAATTAAAGGGAGAGACATTGGTAAATTTAGGGTTGGTTAAAACCATTGACTCTCTCTTTTCCCACTCTCATAGATGATTATTCTTTCCTAGAATGTAAGGGGCTTAAAAAATAGCCCTAGAAAAAAAAATTGTTTGAGATTTAGTAAAGATCCATTTTCCGAACATTCATTTCATTTAGGAGACTAAGTTATCAATGGAACATATGTGTAACATTTCCTCTAAATTGTGGTGGATAAGTCAGTGCTAGTGTATTGGAGCTCAAGGTAATGTAGGGGGATTGCTTATTTATGGAACCCAGTGAAGATTTCTCCCCTTTGGTGGATCTCTAGCAAATTTTCTATCTTATTGGTTGCTTCTTGTTTGGAGTCTGGAGAAAATGGTTTTTTTCAATGATTATGCTTTGATTGATATTTTAGGAAAATCTCATCTATGGATGCACATTCGACATATTTGGGCTTTAGTGCCCCTTTAGCTATGGATCTTTGCTAGAGACTTTAATTCTATTATAATCTTGGAAGAAAAGAGGGGAGGAGTAGAAAGGTTGGATCATTCTTCCACTTTGTTCAAAGACAATATTTCCCTCTTAAATTTGATTGATATTAAGCCTGGAAATGGTTTGTATACTTGGAGTAATAGAATATGTTGAAAAGACTCTATTTCAATGAGATTGGATAGGTTTTTGGTCTCTTGATCTTAGGTAGCAATTGGGCTACCAATTCTGAGATATTAGAGTGGAGGGTCTCTAATCACTAGCTTATAAACTATGAGCTTATTTTGGAAGGAAACACTAAGAATCCATATTTTAAGTTCTAGCTTATGTGGCTATAAGATTCAGAACTGCAAGATCTTCTAATATAATGGTGGGGTCATGGTAGGGGTAAAAGCAAGAAGTTGGGTCCACGAAGAGGGGAAGTTTCAGCTAAAAATGTCCAACTTTGGCAATATGGCTGATGGACTTTTTCTGAATCAATCTATGAAATTAAAACCCATTAGAGAACACGATGTCTAGTTTCCAAATATATAATTTTTATTAAGATTGGATTATATTTTTTATTTTTAATTAATTTATAAGCAAACTAGCCCATAAACTTGAAATATCAGGTTTTCTTAATTTTTAATTAAAAAATTTGGTTAAGTTTCTTGTAAAAAAATTATATGGCATCAATATTCAGACAATTCTATATACAATTAAAAAAATATATTCAAAAAATGTTTAGTTTAAGTCCAATTATGTTGTTCATATACACTAATTTTTAAAAATAGAAATTAAGGCCAATAAAAATTCAACTAAAAAAACAATATTAAAAAAATTCTTCATCGATCTTCATGTTGTTAGCTCTCTTTCCCCAAAAGTAATTTTTAAAATAATTTTACTTGGGTCAAAAAGTGGTGTCCATACATGTGCATGGTATGGTAAAAGAACGGGGATTTTTAAAAAGTGGTTTTTATACATCCCTATCAAAAGTAAATTTCTATCATCTGGGTATTTGAATAAATTACATATTTGGAAACTAGATTCAAAATTCTAAATTTCATATTACTAGATTTTTTTAAGATTCATTGTGTAAGTGCCTCAAATTTTCAGTCCAAGTGTGACAAATTCTAAAAATCAGCAAAAAAATTCCACTTTTTGAGCTTCTTGTGGACCCAACTTCTCGCATCAGCCCGTAGACCAGTCTATGGTATAGCAATGTACTCTTTTGTCAATAAATTACAATTTATAAAGTAGTGGCTTAAAAAATGGAATAGACAATGTGTTGGTAATATCTTTATCGCCAAGTTAGATTCTCAGGCTTGGTTAGATGCTATCACTCACCAAATTAGAGACTTTGGACTTACAAAAGAATCCCTTAAGGATGAAGGAAATGCATTGAATTATCTTGAGGAATGGGAACTACATATGAGGTTTATTGGAAATAAAAGGCTCCAGGATAGAGTGGATTCATAAGGGTGATCAAAATATGGCTTTTTTCTTTAATTTTTTCAAGGTTGGGAGGCATGGTAATATGAAATCTTATCTATTTTCCTCTTGAGGAGATCCTTTAATCTCTTTAAAATAAATCTCTAAGGGAGCTTTACAATATTTTTCTTCTCTATACACTAAGGATTCTCCTCATGCAATTGAGGAAGAAAATATCATCTTGGAGTGTATACCCTTCTTAGTGTCTATGGAAATGAATTAAAGTATTAGTAGACTAATTACTCTTGAAGAATTGGAAGGAATTGTTTCTAGATAAAGAAAGTGAAAGAACCTCTAGTCCCAATGGGTTTATAGCTAAAAAAATTCAGGAGTTTTGGGAAATTATAAATTTTGAGTTATTAGAGGTAATGCAAGAATCTTAGAGGAACAAAAAAATGTTGTGGGCTATAAATTATATGATTTTGGTCTTGATCCCCAAGAGAGAAGGGGCGAACTCGTTGAATTTTTTCAGGCCCATAACTCTCTGGAATGTGGTCTATGAGTTTATTTGTAATTAATAGTGAAAATTCTTAAACCATGGCTTAGTAGGATCATTTTTTAAGAATAGGGAGGATTTGTTGCAAAAATAAAAAATTTGGATGGAGTGGTCATTGCAATGGAAACTATTCATTACATGGAAAAGTCGAAAGAGGGAAATTTTTATGAAGATGGATATGGCCAAGGCTTATGATAGGTTCAAATGGCCCTCTTGTATAGAGTTATAGTATTTGGATTTGATGGTGATTGGGTTAATTAGGTGATGAGTTGTGTGATTATCAAAGGTGAGCCTTCTACCTTGTTTGGAGCCTCACGAGGTCTTTGGCAAGGAGATCCCCTATCACCATATTTTTTTATATTATTGGATGAGGGTTTGGAGAGATTCATTAAGTCTTAGGTTAATCAAGGTCTTATCCAAGAAAGGAGTTGGGGAAATATTCTTCCCTCCCAATCTCACTTGCAATTTGTAGATGATATGACATTGATGGGAGTTGCTAAGATTATAGAAACTACTAACTTTAGTAGTGCACTAGATATCTATCCGATAACCTCAGGTTAACAAATCAATGAAGGTAAATCCTCCATCTTCTTCTTCAATAATCATGTCCTTATCCAACAACGTATTTCTCAAATCCTCATGTTACAAATTGGAACCCTTCCTTTGGTTTACCTCAGCATTCCTATTTCTATTTGACCCCATCCCAGAAGGACTTGGAAATCTATATTGGATAAGTTTCACACATGTGTTATTCATTGGACCCACTGATGGATTTCATTTTTTGGGAGAGTATTACTTTTGAAGTTTGTGGTTTAGGTTCTTCCCAATTGTGGGAGGTTTATTTAGGTTGCTCCTATAAGCTTCATTAAGGGAATGGATGCTCTTGCAAGGAAATTTTATGGGCTATTAATGTGGCTTCTTAAAAGTGGATTTTGATTAAGTGGGAGACTATTTTCAAACTAAAACAAGTAGGGTGGCTTGGTCTGAGACAATCTAGCATCACTAGTCAAGCCTTGGCTAGTAGTTATATTGGTGGTGGTGTATTAACTACAATCAAGTCTAGGTTAGGATCCTCTCCTTTAAGTATTTGAGGGGGTGGAGAAGGAAAATGTTCCTAGAGTATTTATGATAGGTAAGTTCTCTGTTATTTGGGAAACTCTCAAGAAGGGGACCAATTTGATTTAAAAGGGCTTGTTTTAGATATACAACAATGGCTCTAAAGTTGTTTTATAGTGAGACTCTTTGGATGGGTTCCTTCCAATCATGTATTTGTATCTCCATTTGTAGGAAATTTTCCAATTTTTCATGGAAGTTGGGTGGTCTCATGTTGTGAACTTCAAAATTTATCAAAGTTTGGGTCATGTGGAGGTGGAAATATAGAAGAATCAAATAAAATGGTTGGTCTAGGGTTTTGTTGAAGATTGAGAAGAGCTAAGAATCATTTTAGCTAGCAGAGCTTGTAGTTCCCTAAGGGGTAATTTTACCTTGGCCTAGATCCTTGACCCGATGGGGTGTATTCAATGGCCTATGTTTATCACATGTTAAATTTTCATAAATATTAGGGGATGGAATTTATGTGGAGTAAGAACATGTGGAACAATTTCTCTTGGCACAAATACAACTTTTTCTTATGGATAGTTTCTTGGAATATGTGTCTTACATGGGATAACCTTTGAAAGAGGGTTTTTTTAAGGCCTATCAATTTGTGTCTTATGTGGAAATAGTACAGAATTCTCTTCTCACTTATTTTTATCATGCCCTTTCTTGAGAGACATTTGGCACTTCTGGTTGGGTATCTAGAAGCAACCTTGTGTGTACGATTCTTCTTGATTGAGTTTTGGAGAATTATGGGCAGGCCTATGGATAATGCTTTCTTCCTTCAGGTGGTGTTAAGTATTGGATCATCCTTCATCCTTTGGAAAATATGGTTAGAAAGGAATCGTAGGATTTTTTTGGGGAAGTAAGCTAGTGGTTTAGTAGCTTCAAAAGATAATTGTTTGTATGGTTCAAGAGATAGTGAATCCTAGATGTGGCATGCATGTCCCATTGGAGTGTAGGGAGGAGGAGGTGGAAAAGAGGTTGGGTCTACTTGACAATGATCCAATTATATCTAGGGTGTGGAGGATATGCTAGTCCAACAAGAAAACCCAGATGGAGGGTAGATGGACTCCTCCTTCTACATGTGTTCTTAAGGTCAATACTAATGTCTCTTCTAGGGGAAATACTAGGCATACTAGGATTGATGGAGTTGGGAGAGACAATAATGGGGACATTATTTTTCTCTTCTCCATATATAACAGGCAGCAAACCAATAAACTTATGGAAGGTTTGGCTATCTTGATTGACCTTCAAAAAGCTTGGGATTTGGGGTGGTGTAAGATTATTTTTAAGTCTGGCTCTTATATTTTGATTGATATGTTCAATAAGCAGAGCATGGATGGTGTCAATTAGCAACTAGCTTTGATGGCTTGTCAAATTTTTAGTGTGAGTATCATGCTTAATTTTTTCTCCTGTGTTCATATCCCAAGGGAATGGAACAAGGTGGTGGAATATTCGACCAAATGGGCCTCCAAGAATATGGGAGATTGGCAAGTGGAATACTGGAAGTAGTTATTGTTAACAATCAGGATTGCACCCTAGCTAAGATTGACTCAACTATCTTATTGAAACATGGAAACACTCTCAGGTTGTGGGTGACCTCTGGCGAGAATGAATCTCCAGAAGGGTTGGCTCCCTTGTAAAATCACCTAAGCTATATAATTTTATGAGGAAAAGGGTTTAGAAAGATAACTGAAAAAAAATACTAAACTTAATGGTGATACACCAAAACTTTACTTATTTTTATGTCTTCACACACAATCAATCTCTCAAAACATAAACTTTCACAATCACACCTAGAACATACAACTCAATAGCAATTTGAATGAAGGCTCGAAAGGATAAAAACAACACACAACCTGAATCATATGAAATTCTTGTACATAAATTCACAATAATGAGACATAACAAAGGATCCAATTTTTATGATCACAATGAAACATTGAATCAACATTACAAATATGAGACAAGAAATGAGATAGGAATGCTTTGTTGTTTTATTAAACTGATGGAGTCTGCAAAATGTAAATATGAGTACAAATATCAAGCTAACCAACCTTTTTGAAAGTGAGAAAGAACGTAAGAAGCAAATCTTAACTGAGAAAAAACTAAGTTTTTTCCAATATATCCTTTCAAGTGTCTCCAATAGTGAGAATAGAAAAATCTCACTAAACTATGTTGAAATTCACAAGACAACTAAAAGGGGGGGTGAATTAGTTATACCAAATTAATTTACTTCTAACCTTAATCAATTCCACTTTAACTTAATTTATTATTAAGTGTAAACATGAAATGTAGATAACATAAAGAAAACACCAAAGACACCAAATTTACATGGAAAACCCAATGAGGGAAAAACCACGGTGAGGATTAAATCACAATATAGTAGTAATGCAATACTGGATAAAAAGGGTCACTGCTAGAGGGCTCATTACCCAGAAAGGACTCACTGTCTAGATACAAAGGCTCACTACCTACAAATAGGACTAACTGTAGACATGCAAAAATAACAATCATGCATCATACAAATTAACATTCATTTCTTCTATTAATCAATTAAAATATTTATTGATTAATTTCCTAAGGTTCATTAAATAAATCAAATTATTTAATCCTTATGTTCTTCTCATTTGATTTAATAAATCAAACTGATTTAATCAAATGTCAAATCCCTAAAATCCCCTAAGTTAATTAATCTAAATTAATTAACTTCTAATCATAATTATCATTCTCTAGCTTTTGACTCAACTAGAGTCAAATCCAAACTCTTAACTAACCCACCCACTTGCACCAATAAATCATTTATTTGATTTATTATTTCCTCTAATTACATTCAAAATGGAATCAAAATGGAATATTCTTCCAATTTGAATCTTCCCCCCAAAAGGGACTTGTCCCTTCCAACAAGGTTTTAAATGCTATTTGCACAAGTCAACATGGCATTTATTGCACCTTTCATCCCCCCAAAACATGTCAAGTCATTCAAATTCAAATTTGAAATTGGCACATTTGCCAAAACTTGCACATTCCTCACCCTCTCACACCTTGACAAGTGGCATCTTGTCATTGGCCCATGAATGATCCCACATTCATCAATTTGGCCTCTCCTCTCTTCAAGCTCAACTATAAGTTGAAGGCTTCTCTCCTTCAAACAACACAACAGCCACATATCCAAGCATCTACACTATAGGCAATTTGAGTTCAAGCATCTCATTGTCTATCATATCACTAAGCTTATCAAGGATTGGGAAAGGGCTCTCTCACATTTTCATGGAGGGCACCAATCCACCATAGAATAGGTTGTATTTCATTTCTTCTTTGCATGCTTGAGTTGGTTTTATCAATTGTTTGAAGGAATGAGTCATATTATTCTATGAGGATGGCTGAATCTATACAATCCAATGTGTAAGATTTTGGCATCCTACAAATGGCGCTAGAGGGAGGGCTGTGAAAAATTTGTATACTAAGGATTATGTCAACTAAACAGATTATTTGTATATCTATTATACAAATATGTTTTATTGCAAATGTTTGGTTACACTTAAGGAAAAGGAGCAAGCTAACGACATTATTACTCTGCTCTTTCTTGCTCTTTCTTTCTGCATATCAGATCATGGTAGAGAGTTAGTGGCACTACATTCTATGTTGATTTAAAAATAGTGAATGAAGGTATAAATTTGAGATCTAGTTTGTTTGATCAAGTATGTCTTTCTCTTGAATAGCTGACATAATCAATAGGAAACAACATGGAATATCTCTGCATCATACCATATTTGATACGTTTGAGTAAAAAATTAGATTGTATGATGGGTAGTAATTATCCTTCTTTTCTATTCTTTGTATCTGCAATGAGATTGAGAGTCAAATGAAAAAGGATCATGTGGTGTGTCAAAAATATTGTCATTTTTATCTTCCATGATTTTCTAAAATAGAACTTGAATTTGTGTAATACCTCATAGATATTTGTGGTAGATCAGCAAAATGCAAATTCCAATCACAGCTGTACGTTGTTTTGTAAGCCACCATTAAAATGCCTTATTAGATCCTCTTCAAACTTGGTGTAGCAATCTCATGCGTCCTTCAATCCTTGTTGTACTTTGCAACTGGCTTTATGGTTTCTCTCTACTATATTACTAAGTTCGTGTGCCAACGTTGTCATGGTTATTATTCACTAATCAGTCTGATTTTGATTTCTTTTTTCCAGGTGAAAATATAACTTTGAAATACCGATTCAAAAATTTGATAGGACTAGGTGCGCATCCCTATGTCCCTGGGAAAAGTATCTATTGTGACTTCTCTTGTAGCCACCGACACATTATATATTGTCTGGTCTAATATAACTCAGGGCGAGCGAATGGACTTTCAACTTCATGACCAAATCACAGCCCAACAGCGTTTTCTTTCCTTCCAAAGCCTAAGGGTCCTGCTGACATTGCGATAGGCTATTTTGGTCATCAAAGCTTTATTCTGTGTTTCACCACTAAAATATAGCTATTCTGGATTTATTGTTTCGCCAGGTATACAATCCTTTCTTATTTTGTTTGGCTCCTTTCTTGGTGGTGTTCTTCAATAATTGCAAAAGAGCCACTTTTCTTGACTTCAAAAGAGATCTATCAGATGTCTCAGCTTCATTAAGAGTCCATACCCGTGAAGACTATGAAGGGAAATGCTTCTTTTGCTTTAAATTTTTTCCACGCTTTGTTTGAATGAATTTTATTCATCGTTGATATTTCAGTATTGGAACCTTCAGCTCATCCAAAGAACTTACATCAGGAACCTCTAGTGACTTGGTTATTTTTCTGTCCATTGGAAAATTGCTTCTAATGATATGATTCTTCTTTCTCTTACAGTATCGATCATTTTCATTAGCTTTAAAGTTTCCTCATCCTACCTCCTCCAGCGATTTTGCACATAGTTTTGACAATACTATTGTTAGTTGTGACAATACAGTGGTATGCCTTAAGTGACTTCACGTTGATCGGAGTAATGTCACGCATACAAATAATGTCTCATCAATGAGATACATGAAAGTTCTCTCTACCAATCTACTTAAAACATGCCATCATTCACATAGATCTCTCTGTCAATCTGCCCAAATTAAAATCTTTGAGAAATATTGGGGTACGCACCTATTGATAGGTTTTCTTGAATAAAGAAAAGAGTCAAAACGCCTATTCATAGTACCTACAATGTGGTAAGGTATAATGTTTTTATAATCTTTAGTCAATGAGCAAGTATGCATCACAATTGTCATTAGCATCGATGTTCTGTCTTATTGGTTGTATACCCAGGCGTCCCAAATCCCAAGGTCTGTATCATCCATTCTATTTACATAGGGTGGCATTGGAGTCTTCTATGTGCATTTAAAGTTTGTATACAAATTTGAATGATAGTCGTTCCTTATTTAATACAGAGACAGGCTACCATCCTATCTAGCAGTCGTGAGTCGTGTCTTCTTTAATGCAGCTGCTCTTCTTTGTAACGTCGACACTAAGTTAGGTTAATGTTGATTCAAGAACTGTTATGGGATTACTTTTTTCTATTTAAAATCTGCAATTACTAAAAAATACTTAGTAGTCAGCAAAGTTGTAAAGACAGGCATGGCAAGAGACCTACGATGGGATTGATATCTTTTAACAATCTTCTTGTGAAATTGCATTATTTTCAAAGCAAGTTTGTTGAGAAATTGCAGAGATTTAACATTTGGTTTCTTTGAGTGCAGGATTAGCAATCTAATGAATTGGCAAAAAAATCACTTGTTAACATCTGTTCTTGAAAATATCGATACTTAATTTGCAAATTTGAATGTGTTGATGACTTATGGGATTTCTTGAAGATGATGAACTAGCAAAACAAAGAACATCAAAAGAACATTAACAGATTGAAGTTGAAGAATTGAACATTAGACATTCAAAAGCATTTTTTAATGCATGTTGGAGTTTTCATTTTCTACACTCATTTTCTACAGCAACTTTCAAAGATTTTTTTTTTTTTTTTTTTTCTTCCTACATAGCCAATCATTTGGTTTACTTGGGGTTACAAGACAAGTGTGATTTTTGGTAATGTTATATACATCATGTACACCTTGAAATAAATCTTACTTGTGATAAAATTGTGATGTTTTATAGGTTAACATCAAGATTGAAATTGGAGGTGTTGACATTGTGATAAAACGAAAACAAAGGCAGATAGAGTGGACTTGGAGCTTTTCTTGAAATTGAGATTTGAAAAAAAGCATTTTTTAATGCTTGTTTAAACAATCTTAGAGCTTCCACTTTCTACCTTTTTTTTTGTTTTTAGCTAAATCACCTTTCAATTAGATTTAAAATTAATCAGTGAGTGATTTTCTTTTTCAAAATTGGTTAAAATTTGAACCTTAGAAACACACACTAGAATTTTGATTTGGGTTAAAATTGAACAAGGCAACCTTCACACTTGAATTTTGGTGCTTCTAAAACGAACTCATCATTGCTTTGAGGAATTTAAAATTGAACATGTGTACTTTGTGTTTTGTAAACTTTTTTGCAAAGTAGTGTCATTTAAAAGGGCGTATGCGCTTCTCTCACACTTCACGGCGATCTTGAGAATCAAAAGTCTTTTTGATGACCCTAAGTTGCATAAAATATTGCCTCCACACTTCAATTTGGGATCTAAAATTGAACAAAACATGCGAGTGTAAGCACGATATATTGCGGAGGTTCTCCCCTTTGTTTTTCAACGAAGATTGTGTGAACGATGGGATATGTTAGCTCACTATTGTTTATCTTAGAGGGCCTGCCTTGTGGGAAAAAGTAATCACCCAAGGGAATGACCCAACCGGGAACACGCTAAAGCCAAGCGACTTCCAACCGGTATATAAGTGTGGATTCTTGAGGAAAGTTCAAGAATCACGAGGATTATTCCGACGAGATGGACAGCAATGGACTCTCGCCGATGTTGGATAATCCCCCATGAACGGAATGCCCGAATTAGAACCCCTTGTTTAGAAATTGGCCAAAACCTTGTCTATCTTGTTGGTGCAAGAGGTCATGTCCTCTGAAGCCGCCCCACGTAACATGCGGTCTTGTTGTGGAAATGGAAAGTATGCCATGGGAGATTCATGGGTACTAATGCTTGGCTGACCCGAATAAGTGAGTGTCGTGGAGGGGAGCCAGTGTGGTCAAGCATTTAGCCATTCGCACAAGATATGCGCAGCTGGATTTATCCAAGTGGGAACCCAACAAGGTATTGTCTCATCAACCTAGGAGTGTGAAAGTGCTTGGAAAAAATACATTGCTTGATCTTGGAAACATTTGGAAAACAAACATACACAAAAACCTTGAAATTTCAAACACCTTGTGGGAAACAAATACCTATTGACGAACTTGCCCACTCTTGCTTTCCCTAGGGATCACATTCCTAGAGGTTTCTAAGTGTGCAAATTCTACCATCATTTGTTTCCAATAAGGATAAACATAAGGAAATTTTTCCCTATTTTCCTTGATTTCCACATAATGGACCTTGTGGGATGAGGAAGAAAGCAGGACATTAGACATTCAGTTTGAAAACATAAAGTGATTTTGGTAAAAAGGATTCACTAAGACAAGATAAAAGACAAATTTGATTACACATGTGTTTTCTAACATGATCAAAATCCCAAAACCGAAGTTCAAAAAGCTTAGTCTGAAAGCTAGTGAGGAGCGTCTTGAGATCCTGAATTATTTGAAAGGTTTGCTTTCCTCCCATAGGAAATATAGCGTGTTCCTCAACACCGAGGTCTTGTAATAAGAAGTGTTATTCTAGGTCAAGTCTAGGATCAAATTCAATCACTTTCATCCATCTCTCAACCATTAAATCAATCAAATTTCCATCTCACCAACAGCTCTTGGAATCTTTGTCATTTGTTATGCTAAACTTCTAGGCGAAATCAAATCACTTTGTTTGACTTAACACAGCTAGTCAAACCATCATCCTATACATAATTTCTCTCTTGGATAATACAACTTCCTAGGGTTTACGAGTTCATCTTTTTTGGCTTAACACACCTAGCCAAATTATCAAATCATCACCTCGTTTGACTTGACACACTTAGTCAAACTACCATCTTGTAGGAGTTCACTCTTGGATAACACAACTTACTAGAGTTTTATGATTACATTTATCACATTTTGTTTGACTTAACACATCTAGTCAAACCATCAATCCAATCATGATCAATCAAAGTCCTAAAAATTTTAGCATTTCCTTCAAAGGTTCTTTAAGAGTTCCATTCATCCGTATCACTCATCTTTCGATTATCTCATCCTCGTCATCACTTGGATCCTTCAATTATCCTAGTTCTTCACTTCTTTGAACTTAAGGTTTAGATCGATTTAAAGAATTAGAGGTTCATCTCTTACATTCTTGAAAATTGATCTTCATTTTATGGTTCAAACTCGATCTCAACACAAGAGGGACATGGAATATAAACTTGATCCATCCATCATGAGCAATTCAATTCAACCAAACTATCCAAGCCTTGCAATACCATTTGATTTCCAAAGCTTTTACAATGCATACATGGGAGCATTATCTCATATAAACATCAATGGTACAACGAATGTGAGTATGCCCGATCCAAAGTTTGGAACACCTTTCCCAATGATAGATTTAAATCCAAGTCCAAATCTGCAAATCTATCAACCAAACGCTCAATGCATGAGTTTTTCAAACAACATTATCCCACAAAATCCATACATACCAAGTGCAACTTTACCAAACATGACCATTTCAAATCCACACTTGGTAAACTTTGGGGTCGACATGTTTGCAAATCCCCCTAATGTTGTTCAAAATCCTAGCAATATATTAGCAACTCCATATGTTGATTCAAGTCAAGGTAACCCCATGCAAAATCAAAGTTACCTAAATCCAAGCAATATGATTCCCAACCACAACAATGTTCAATTTCAATCTATCATGCCAAATCAAAACATCATACCAAATCATCCCATTTTTCCATCGATATCGCAAAAACAGATGGAAACCATCCAAGCAACCCCAACAATCAACACCATTTCCATTCCCATCCACCACCACCACCACCACCGCCAAAGCACAACACAACCAATTCATTCTCCATCATGTTGCAAGAAGCTTCCCGCAAAAAGGCACTCCAAGCCCAACAAGCTACACAACTAGTTGCTCAGCAAGCACAAGCGGCTCAAGTAGCCCAACAAACGCAAGCGCAAGCAGAATTCTACGCACTATTGCAATCAATCCAAGAAGAAGTAGCACAACAAAGAGCCCAACAAAAAGCATTGTTGGCACAAAAACAACATGATGAACAACAAGCGTTGTTGGCTCAACAGCAAACGCAGGCCTTACCCGCTCAACAAAGCTTGCAATAGATTCCCACCGCAATTGTTGAAAACAATGATCAAGATCTATCCATCAATGAACACACTGAAGATGTTCCCATCTCATTCAATGATCAAATCATCACACACCAAGAGTCACTTTTCAATCACGATCAAAACTCACTGACGATACCCAACAATGATCCAATCCAAGAAACATTAACATCATTTGATCCTATGTTTGAGAACATTGACAATCCCTCCACCAAAATTGTTGAAAACAATGATCAAAATCAATCCATCAATGAGCACATTGAAGATATGTCTACCCCATCCATTGATCAAATCATCGTTCATCAAGAGCCACTTTTTAGTGATCTATTTCAAGATGTGTTACAATTATTTGATCCCATTGACATAATCTACGATCCATCGACCAATGATCATATCAAAAATGTCTCTACATTGCCTTGTGAGTTAGAGGACATATCTCAAGAACGTATTCCAAAGCATGATCAAAATCTTCCATCAAGGTCTAGCAATGGCCCTTCCAATGACATATTAACATCCTTTGACCTCATGGTTACAGATATTGAAGGAATCCCTAGCTCAACATTTGATCCAAATCCACTCAAAGCTCAAGAGAATATTAAGCCACTTCCCAATGACGATGTCCAAGAACCCCTTGTAGACAATCCATCCTTTGAAATTGACCCATGTCAAGAACTTGAACAAAAGCAATTCCAGAATTAGTCAAAATCAAGAATTTGTATCTCCGAGATACTACAATGATCTAATGGGCACTCTTTTATCTATACAAGATGCCACAAATGATGATCATATCCACATAGGACATACTCCTCCATCTACCAATGAGATGCTTTCTTTGGATGGACACACAGATGATCTTCATTCAAAACAAGAGTCTCATACTCTTGAAATCATTACTGGGAAACAAGAGTCTCCTACTCTTAACATTGGTACACATGATCAAGATATAGAGAAATCTAGAGACATATCAGAAATGGGTCAAGAAGAAGGCTTGTACATAAGTCATAAATCAGAAACATCCTATGAAGTGAGTCATGAGGAAGACTTTTGTGTAGACAGTGAAGCATCAACACTTCTTGAAGAAGCACTACAATCTGATATCTCACAAGATCAAACCAAAGATATCAATCAGAAAGTCATCCCACATGTGGAAGATCATATCACTTATAAAGTTGGATCACTTACCTTTGTAAGTGAAAATCATCTTATCAATAAAGAAGCTGACACTTTTGAAGATCCACGACAGAGTAGAGAAGAATTAGCACCTTGTTTCAAAGGTAAATCATATCCTATTGCAAATAAAATGTTTCAACAAATGAATTATCAAGGTAGAGGACTAGGCCTACAGGAACAGGGTATCCTAGAACTAGTGCAGATTTTTGGAAATCCTAAGCGTCAAGGCCTTGGTTATTCAACAATCAAGGGATCTCAACATATCAGTAATACTATCACCATACTGGGGGCAACTTCGTCTCGAGCAAACATCAACATAGGGAGCACGAAGAATCCTTATGATGAAACTGATGCCAATACTACAACCCGCCATGTCATAAATCTTCATCCACCCATCACCCCATCCACAAATTGGGACCAACGTCAAAAGAAAGATTTGAATCAAAGGACAAAGCATGAAGGACAAATAAAATACAAGTGGATACCAAAAAATACAAAGAAAGATTATCCCTATCAAACTCCATCAGTCAAAGAAACTATGGGGCAAAATAAAAATGGGGCAAGTATCCATCAAAGATTTCCACAAAAGCAAAATAAAGCTTCTCAAGCGACGTACAAAGTGTATCAAGAAGTTGGTCCTAATTCCACATACACTTCCGTATCCACCCATTATTGCTCATCTTCCCAAGTTTGGAGAGTCAAAGGTTCCAAACTATCAACCAATCCATCTTTTACTCCTAAACACACTCCATCCACGCCTCCACGCATGATATCCAATTCTCACATTGACCATGTATTGGCAGTGACCCTTCATCATAAGGATTCAGAAGGCTTTCTATCGCGATGTGCGCACAAAGACAAAGTTAACTCCTGTACCAGCAAAGCAGATCATAAATCTCAAAATTTGCTTTCAAGTGCACGTATCTTGGCAAGAAAACTTCTACAAGCAGGATATCAATGGCACATTATGACAGAAGCATCAACATCAGCACCACCAGGTGGTTCAACATCAGCTTAAAATCTCTCAGAAAATACAAAAACAATCAGAAAATGTCCTAAAAAAATGGTTACCTTGATGAAAACCTGGCAAACAGGCATCTTGGTGACAACAAAAAAATAAAAATAATACAAAAAATCCAAAAAAATCAGAAAAAGGATTGAAAATAGTAAAGAGAAAAAATCATCCTCTAGTGAAAACCACTACGGGGGCGCTTTGGACAAGTACCATGATGAAAACCTGGCAAACAAGCGTCATGTGTAGAATCGAGCATCTACGTGTGCCAATTTAGAAGAAAGCATCTTATCGCATCCATAATGAAGCCAGCATTCCATCCATATCATCCGTTCATCCATGAACCATTTATCCAACACATTGCCATTTATCTACCTTATCTTGATCTTGATGAAGGTTTGGTAAATGCTTTACACTTGCTTATGGTAAACATCTTGACATGGGTCATTTTCATTGATCCCATCCTACTCAACGCTATTTGAACCTTGAACCACTATCCAAAGGCATATCCGCTTTTTGAACACCGTTATCTTATCGCAAGATAATCCATATCCATTTGTATCCAAGAATCCACCCATGGCCGTTCAAACATTGCTAGACATTGGGGGTGGATATTTACATCTCGCTTCGGGAATAAATCTTGATCTATATCATCCAACTTATGTGGTGATCCGAGCATTGGAAAACATGAAATCAAATTGGTCAAAGCATTTGCGAGCCAAAAATCCCAAATCACTAGCCCATGGCATATTTTGATAGGAAGACATTCCTTATCAAGCTTTATCTATCGTCGAACATCAATTTGAACAATCCATATCAGTTGCATCTAATGTGTACTTCAATGTCACATCAAATCATCAAAATAATTTTGTTCCAAATCAAGCTTCATCAATCTTGATCAATCGAATCCAATCAATCATCACCTTGTTTGGCTTAACACACCTAGCCAAATTATCCTTTTGTACGAATTTACTCTGGGATAACACAACTTCCTGGAATTTACAAGTGCATTATCACTTTCATTTGACTTAACACACTTAGTCAAACTATCCATCCATCAATCTGATTGATCAACATTAAGCTTGGTTTTCAACAAAATCCCAAGAGAGAGCACTGATATCATATCATGTCCATATCCGAATTGTCAAAATCATGCGAAAAACTCAAAAACATTCAAAAAACTCATTCAAAAATCCAAAAACATCCAAAAATCATTCAAAAAATCCAAAAACATGTCGAAATATCAAAAAATCTTCAAAAAATTTCATCATTTAGTCTTGTCAATCTTTCACCTTGTCGAACTACGTCGTCTCTGAGCTTGAACGTAGGCAAGGTTGATCTTTGATCATCCCCCGAGACAATTACGGTCAGTCCTTTAGGCGTCCATCGCATTGGTAATCCGTTTGCCCATCTAGTCTGCATCTTAAGTCAGTCCTTTAGGCAATAAAATGGCAATCCATTTGTCCATATTATCATCAAGTCAGTCCACCACCAGTCGAACTACGTGGTCTCTGCGTATATAACGTAGGCAAGGCTAATCTATGGATCATCTCCCGAGACCCCTAGGATAGGTCTTTAAGTTAGACTGTTTGTCGCAAACTCTTGAAAATACCAAAAACATTGAAAAATCTTGAAAATACCAAAAAAATTTGTAAAACATCTCAAAAATTCCAAAAACAGCCTCAAAACATTTGAAAAAAACCCAAAATGGTGCATCCATTTCATCTCGCTTTCACTCGTGATTGTCATCACTCATAATAAATCATCGTCGCTTTCACCCTTTGGTGAGTTAGTCAGAAGCAAGTTTAGCAAGTTCTAAAGTAAATGCCTTATCATCAGAGTCTCAAGCCTAAGTCAGTAAGTTAGCAAGTTGATCAACTCAGAGTATCAATAGCTTATCACACAATCAGTCTCACCAAAACCCTGATCACTACTTGTCCTAGGATGAAGCTTTCCCACAATGGACATAAGCATCAAGTACCCCACATTAGTTTAGCCTTGGCTAGCGGTACGAAGAACATCAGCTTGTTTGTTTACTTTATCTTGGTCTTTTTGACTTATCTTATTTTGCGCTCATTCCAAGGACCTCTTGATGATGCCTAAACAAAACAAGTTTAGAGAGAAAGGAATGGGGCAACGATCATTATCTTTTTATCTGTTATGCTTGTTGGATATTCTTGTAAAATAACTTCGTCATGCATATTTTGTTTTGTTTGTAGGAAGGATTTTTTAGGTATCTTGTTGACCACATAAGAAGGCTTTCCTTCTTATGTTTTGGCCCGAGATGTCTAGAATATCTGAACTGCATTCTGAATAAGGTTATGTTTGTCAAGTGTGAACAAGAGTACTCCTATCTGATTGTCGAGTCAAAGTCCATCACACTAGGCGCCACGCCATCCTGGTTCTTAATACCTTGATGCATCGCACCTACGTGTGTTATCAAACATAAAGAAAGGTACGCTCTCTCCCATCCCTCGATAAGCAACACATCATCATCATTCATCGTCATATCCAATAAAGTCTTGATGACTAGGGGACTTGTTGGACTTCTTCATCTTCTCGAATTTAAGGGTTGATCCCTCTCATTCTTCTACCTTCTTTCACGCTAACAATGCATCCATCCTGCATCCATGCTGCATTCATCCTTTCATCTTGCATAATCACATCATATCATTATATGACAACATCATCCATCTCATCCATCTCACATGCATGGCATAATCATTTAAGTTGTTTAGGACAATATAAATTTGTTATTCTAAGCATCTTCCGAACATCTCATTTACATCACCATTATCATATAGTCTCGTCATCCATACATCCATTTTTGAACCTCTTTATTGTGAGATCCGCCTCAAATCGAATCTTTTCGCTCGATCTCTCGAGGGGGCAATGTACTAACGTACTTATTTTCGCTGGGGCATCCGAAAAATATGAATTTTTTTAATTTCAATGTCAGCGGCATCATTCTTTGAACCAATGCAATGAGTACATTGCTTCAAAGAGGGGAAAAATGTAGACATGCAAAAATAACAATCATGCATCATATAAATTAACATTCATTTCTTCTATTAATCAATTAAAATATTTATTGATTAATTTCCTAAGGTTCATTAAATAAATCAAATTATTTAATCCTTATGTTCTTCTCATTTGATTTAATAAATCAAACTGATTTAATCAAATGTCAAATCTCTAAAATCCCCTAATTTAATTAATCTAAATTAATTAACTTCTAATCATAATTATCATTCTCTAGCTTTTGACTCAACTAGAGTCAAATCTAAACTCCTAACTAACCCACCCACTTGCACCAATAAATCATTTATTTGATTTATTATTTCCTCTAATTACATTCAAAATGGAATCAAAATGGAATATTCTTCCAATTTGAATCTTCCCCCCAAAAGGGACTTGTCCCTTCCAACAAGGTTTTAAATGCTATTTGCACAAGTCAACATGGCATTTATTGCACCTTTCATCCCCCCAAAACATGTCAAGTCATTCAAATTCAAATTTGAAATTGGCACATTTGCCAAAACTTGCACATTCCTCACCCTCTCACACCTTGACAAGTGGCATCTTGTCATTGGCCCATGAATGATCCCACATTCATCAATTTGGCCTCTCCTCTCTTCAAGCTCAACTATAAGTTGAAGGCTTCTCTCTTTCAAACAACACAACAGCCACATATCCAAGCATCTACACTATAGGCAATTTGAGTTCAAGCATCTCATTGTCTATCATATCACTAAGCTTATCAAGGATTGGGAAAGGGCTCTCTCACATTTTCATGGAGGGCACCAATCCACCATAGAATAGGTTGTATTTCATTTCTTCTTTGCATGCTTGAGTTGGTTTTATCAATTGTTTGAAGGAATGAGTCATATTATTCTATGAGGATGGCTGAATCTATACAATCCAATGTGTAAGATTTTGGCATCCTACACTAACTATCCAAAAGGGGGCTCATTGCCTACAAATAAGGAAAAGATAAATAAAGATCCACCACAATAGGTTACACACATTCGCAGCTTGATCAAAGGATTGTAGAAATCATCAGCTCACTGCTTTTAGGAATCTAACCCATCAAAGTACTATTTCCTTGATTCTCTCTTACACACTCTTCTTTTTGCACTTGTTCACATACTTCACACTTCTTACAATTCACAACATCTTGACTTTCTTTAATACCATCTTCAAACCTAGAAACTTTCTCCAAGGTCAGCTACATATCCTTCCTTTTATAAATTCAAATTAGGTTGGCTACTCAACATTCCCATGGTAGATAAGAATGAGAGAGAACCAATCACATATTTAATTAGGGCCCAAACAACATCTTGGATCAATCACACGCTTCCTTAAATCAATGCAAATCTCCATATAACGTGTAAACACCAAGTCGGCTAAACCTAATGAAAAAACCAATGAAATTTGAAGTACGTGCATCCACAAAAAGATGATCACACATGGACCACCCAACACACTTCACTAGATACTTGAACATCTCTTAGAAACCTTCAGGTACATCCATAGAAACTATAACAATCTTCATTCATAGAACACTCTTCAACAGTCCAATCGGACCAAGTAGAAACACACCATAGCTCTAGAACAAGCCTTTTTGGAGCACCAAACCACAAGTGTGTTTTCCAAAACATAAAGAACATCAATATTAACCTTCTTCTAGATCTGCATGATCTAAAACAAAACACCAGAAGACTGTAGAGCAGAGACATCTCTCTTAGTCTGCAGATAAACAATTCTACCAAACCGGTTCACACATCGATGAACACAGCTTTCATTCTCCATCAAGCCTGAAGCTAAAACTCAAGATATATTATCCATTGAAGCTCATAAACACTACCAAAAATCTTCACAAACATGGGATCAATACATAAGAAATGCAGAGCACATTACCGGAGCACACTTAGAACTCACACTACACAGTCTTCATTATTTATTAATTTTCTCAAAAACACTTGGCATCAACACAACAAAAATTTCATAAATACAACTCCATGTACTCTCAAAACTTATATAGTATCTCAACTATACATGCACCATCTGAAATCACTCTGAACTATGTTGACATCAATGACAGCATTAATGACAACACCACCAAACACATCCATACTTGCAACAATCTCCCCCTTTATCATGGATGGAAACACATGATGTGAAAAACCATAAAAGATAGCATATGCTCTATCTTGCTTCTTCTTCCCTTTCTTTTTCAGATTAGATAGCCTACACGAGTATTTCTAAACTCTCTTCTCCTTGCAATATTCTCTCTCCCCTTTAACTTTTTCTTTCAATTTTTTCACATGACTCTCTCCCCCTTTGACATCAATGGCAAAGAAAATTTTTGCATGAAACATATTCCATATAAAGATCTGATCACTCCCCCTTAGGAGTGCACCCACATCTCATACTACAAAAATGATACTCTCTAGTCCCCCTAAGGAGTAGACCTCAATCATCAATTCAGACCAAAAAGAATTTATAGATCCACTGGACTGATGCACATCCACGTAAACCTAGTTCAAGGAAGGATGGGTAGTAACCCCTAACTTCCCACTAAGATACTCAAAAGTATCCTTTGGAAGGGCCTTAGTGAATATGTCTTCAATTTTTTCCTTGGTAGATACATATTCAAGCCCGACTTCATTCATCATTACCTTCTCCCTCAAGAAATGATACCTGATAGATATATTCTTTATCCTAGAATGCATCACCAGATTCTTTGAAATGTTTATTGCACTTGTATTTTCTAAAATATAGGGATAGGATCATCACATATCAAACCTATATCATTCAAAGTTTGCTTCATCCAATGTACCCGTGTACAAAAGGATGTTGTTGCAATATACTCTGCTTTTGCAGTGGACAAAGAGACTGAATCATGTTTCTTACTCAATCATGAGACCAATATTCCTCCAAGAAAGAATGCACCACCACTTGTACTCTCGGTCATCTACACAACTAGCCCAATCTACATTAGTGTAGGAATTCAAGGTGAAATTAGTATCCTTAAGATACCATAGACCATAATTTGGAGTTCCCTTTAGATATCTAAATATCCTCTTCACAATTGTAACATGCGTCTCCTTATTTTTTGCTTCAAATCTTGAAACCAAACATATTGAATGCATGATATCCAGTCTAGTAGCAGTAAGATATAGCAGTCCACCAATCATAGATCTGTACATGCTCTGATCAACTTTAGAAGATTCATCATCCTTACTCAATTTACATCTGGCTACCATAGGGGTACAGACCAGCTTGTATTCATCCATTCCAAACTTCTTCATCAATTCTTTAACATACTTATATTGTGAAATGAATATCCCCTTATCAATTTTATTCACTTGTAGTCCAAGGAAGAAATTCAACTCACCAATCATAGACATTTCAAACTCTTTTTTTATCTCCTCTACAAATTTCTTACACATACCTTCATTTCCACCAAAGATAATATCATCAACATATACCACAACTATCAACATTTTGTTTCTCTCAACTTTGAAATAGAGATTGTTGTATGTGGAGCCTTTTTTGAATCATTGCTATGTAAAGTATCTATCTAACCTTGCATACCATGCTCTGGGAGCCTATTTAAGTCCATATAGTGTTTTTTTCAATTTGTAGACCATGTTTGGTTTGTCTGATAACTGAAATCCTTCCAGTTGTTCCATGTACACTTCTTCCAATTCCCCGTGTAGGAATGTAGACTTGACGTCCATCTAGTACACTTTGAAATGTTTATGAGCTGAAAATGCCAAGAACATATGAATGGCTTCCATTCTTGCCACCAAGGAAAATTTCTCTTCAAAATTTATTCCTTCAACTTGTGAATAACCTTTGAATACAAGTCTTTATTTATTTATTACTATTTCACCATATTCATTCAACTTATTCTTGAATACCCATTTTGAATCAATCACATTCTTGTTTTTTGGTCTAGGAACCAGTTCCCATGCCTGATTCTTCTCTATTTTTTTGTAATTTTCCTTTCATTGCTCTAACCCAACTCTCATCTTTGCATGCCTCACTCATAGTCTTAGGTTCTATTTTAGAAAGTAAACACAAATTTACCTCAACCACTTTGTTGAACTTTTCTTTACACCTTCACTTATGTATCCAATTATTTGTTCTTCCAGATGATTCTTTTGACATATTTAGGAGTCTTAGGAGTAGGTTCTAGAATCTCCTCTTCATCACTTTGTTCTTTCTCTTCCTTTTCCTCTTGTATTTTTCCATAGATAGGATCATCTAGTTCAACTTCACTTATTTCCATTGGTCTATGCATAGCTTCATCAACTTTTACATTAGCGCTTTCAACTATCTTCCTCAGTCTTTTATTGAAGCATCTATATGCTTTGATGTTAGTTGAGTATCCAAGAAAAATACCTTAATCACATCTTGCATCAAACTTTCTAAGATTCTCATCATCTCTTTTAATGTAACATTTGCTTCCAAATACCTAAAATTACTTAACAGTAGAAATCTTACCATTCCAAAACTCATAAGGATTCTTTGTGTTGTTACCTCTGATCTGAACTTTGTTAAGAATATAAAAAATAGTGTGGATTGATTCTCTCCAATATACATCAAGAACATTTGCTTCTTTCATCACAGTCCTAGCAACCTCTTGAACATTTTTTTTCTTTCTTTCCACTCCATTTTGCTGAGGGGTTCTAGGAGCAGAATAATGTCTCTTTATACCATTCTCTTCACAAAATGTATTAAACTCACTAGAAGTTAATTCTCCACCTCTATCAAACCTCAAACATTTCATTCTCAGGTTTACTTCATTCTCTACTCTTTCTTTGAACACTTTCAATCTATCTAGAGCTTGAGATTTCACTCTAAGAAAATTAACCCATGTCATCCTAGAGTAATCATCAATCAAAAACATAAAATACCTATCACCACTTAGGCTTCATGTTCTTGTAGGACCATAGAAGTTTGTGTGAATCAATTCTAGCATCCCAGTAGATGATTGTTTTTTTCCTTTAAAGCTACATCTTGTTTGTTTTCCCAACTGACAACTTCTTCAAATAGAATTTGTAGGATTTGTAATTCTAAGAAGATCTCTAACAACTTCTCTTAAACTAATCTTGATTTGATTGTCAAAATTTACATGTCCCATCCTCTGATACCACAGCCAACTTTCATTAATCTAAGAAACAAAGCACTGATCATCACCAATTTTAAACTGATAGATGTTTCCATGAGTTCTTCTTCCTATTGCTACCATAGTTCCGAACCCTTTTCTGATCTCACAGGTGTTATCCTGAAACACAAGCTTAAATCCTTTGCTACACATTTTCCCAACACTCAAAATATTATGCCTTAAGCCCTTAACATAATAGACATCATCAGTACTATGTTTTCCATCAAGACTAATTGTTCCTTTTCCAACAATCTTAGCACCAGAATCATCTCCAAACATAACTAATCCTCCATCAAACTTTTCAAGTTTAGTGAACTGACTCTTGTCTCCAGTCATATGATTTGAACATGTGTTGTCAATTACCCAATAGTCTTCATCTTGTCTAGCATGAAAGGAAATAACCAGAGTACCTTCCATCTCATCCTTCTTGTTCTCTGAACCAAATTCCCTTGTACATCTTCCATGGTTAGAAGACACGGATTTACTTTTCAAGGCTAGAAACAAGCATTCATCTTTATCATCCTCAAAATCAAACTCATCATCAAAAATTTCCTGCATCTTCTCTAACATAATACAATTTCTCGAACTTCATGTCCTTTTTTTCCTTATTATTATTATCTCTATTCTTCTTGTGTGTAGCTCTATTTGGATGTCTTGAAGCATAGTGACCAATATTTACATAACTGAAACATTTAAAAGGAAACATACCTTTGTACTTTCCAATACCTTTCTTCAACTTCCTTGTAAATTTTGCTTCCAACTCTTCTAAACCATCACTATTTGAATCATCTCCTATCTTACTTGCTTTAAAGGTTGTTTCAGCTTTGTCCTTTTATTTTCCAAACTTCCTCATCTCAAATGTAGTCAAGGTTCCAAAGAGCTTCTCTTTAGTAAATTTATTTGGATCATATGATTCTTCAATAGCAAAGACCTTGTCACTATAATTCTCCGGTAAGGTCATCAAGATCGTCTCTATTACATCCTCTTTCATAGTACCACCTTGATTCTTGATTTCATTTGTTGTAAGTTCAACTCTCTGATAATATCTTGCAATGCCTTCACCTTCTTCCATTCTCAAGTTCTCAAATCTATACTTAGTTGTTAGCTTCCTTGAAAATTTTACTCTTATCATTTCCTTTATAAATATCTTTCAATTTTTCTCATACCTCATAAGCAGTGCCTAAAGAAATAAATTTTGTTCGTTCAGTTTTATATAGAGTGTTGAAGATAGAATGCCTTTCCTTTTCATTCTCCTCATAAGCAGAGATCTCATATGCATAGGAAGGACCAATGGTCAGTTCAACATACTTTGTATCTAAAAATTTCTAGGTCTTGAAACCAAGGGAGATAAGATAATCTCTCATCTGCACTTTCTAGTCACTATAATCAGCTCCATCAAATATAGGGATTTGAAACTTGTGCGTCATCTGATCTACCTCAAGCGGTAAATATTTTCACCAAGAAACCAAAGCTCTGATACCAATTATTGAAATGCACAAGACAACTGAGAGGGGGGGTGAATCAATTGTACCAAATTACTTTACTTTTAACCTTAAACAATTCCACTTTAACTTAATATGTTATTAAGTTTAAATATGAAATGCAGATATAATAGAAAGAAAACACCAGAGACACCAAATTTACATGGAAAACCCAATGAGCAAAAAACCACAATGAGGATTAACTCACAATATAGTATTAATGCAATACCGGATACAAAGGCTCACTGCTAGAGGGCTCATTACCCAAAAAGGACTCACTATCCAGATACAAAGGCTTACTACCTATAGATAGGACTCATTGTCTACAAGGAGGCTCACTACCTACAAACAAGGAAAAGATAAATAAATATCCACCACAATAGGTTCCACACATTCGTAACTTGATCAAAGGATTGTAGACACCATCAACTCACTACTTTCAGGAATCTAACACATCAAAGTACTATTGCCTTGATTCTCTATTACACACTCTACTTTTTGCACTTGTTCAAACACTTCACACTTCTTCTTACAATTTGCAACATCTTGACTTGATTTTATACCATCTTCAACCCTAGAATCTTTGTCAAGGTCGGCTACATATCCTTCCTTTTACAAATTCAAATTAGTTTGGCTACTCAACTTTCCCATGGTGGACAAGAATGAGAGAGGACCAATTACATATTTAATTAGGATCCAAACAACATCTTGGATCAATCACATGCTTCCTTAAATCGATGCAAATCTTCATGTAACATGTAAACACCAGGTCATCCAAACCTAATGAAAACACCAATGAACTTTGAAGTACGTGCATCCACAAAAAGATGATCACACATGGATCACCCAACATGCTTCACTAGACACTTGAACATCTCTTAGAAACCTTCAAGTACATCTGTAGCAACTGCAAAAATCTTCATTCACAGAACACTCTTCAAGAGTCCAATTGGACTAAGCAGAAACACATTGTAGCTCTTGAAAAAGACTTCCAGAGCACCAAGCCACAAGTGCATTTTCCAAAAAACATAGAACATCAATATTAACCTTCTTTCAAATCCGTAAGATCTGAAACAAAACACCAGAAGACTACAAAGCAAAGACATATCTCTCAGTCTACAGACAAATAGTTCTGCCAAACGAGTTCACACACTGATGAACACATCTTTCATTCTCCATCAATCTAGAAGCTAAAACTCAAGATATATTATCCATTGAAGCTCATAAACACTACCAAAGATCCGCATAGGAACAAAATCAATAAAAAATAAATGTAGAGTACATTTCTGGAGCACACTCATAATAGACACTACACAATCTTCATTATTTATTAATTTTCTCAAAAGCACTTGGCATCAACACAACTGCAACTTCATAAAGATAGCTCCATGTACTCTCAACACTTCTACAGTATCTCAACTATACATGTACCATCTAAAATCACTCTGAACAGTGTTGACATCAATGACAACATTAATGACAACACCACCAAACACATCCATACTTGCAACAAACTGCACCTCAAAATATCAACCTCAAAGCCATTTTCGAGCTCAAAAGAAACGCCTAAAAGTTAGTGTCAAATAGCCTCAAAAATGGGTGCAAATGATGGAAACTTCCTATCTCAAGTGGACCGACCCAAAAGACTCAAAAAATAAGGCTCAAACTGACTGAAAACTATAATAGAAGGTCTAGTTTTCCCAATTTTTTCCTATTCCTCCCAAAAGAATTAAACTATAAAGGAAAGATTCTATGAGAACTCCTACTTTTACTTTACTGCATTTAAAATAACCAATATTAAGGAAATTTATAGAATCTTTCCTTAATAATGTTTTAAAATATCTTGCAGCTTCCATAATTATGAAAGAAAAGCTCGACCTAGGCTCTGATTTGATTTTCAAAAAAATACAAGGAAAAATAGTTTGATTTGAATTTTACTAAGTGTGAAGTATCTTCACCTCAGGGTTTTGATTTTCTCTACAAATCAAAAAATGAAACTAAGGGACATATCCATATGATTTCTCAAAATCATAAAAGAAATAAATTCATGAAAAGGCTTGACCTAGGGATGAAGGGGCCAAGGTATATATGATTTTCTCAAAAGCATAAAAATGACTAAGGCACGTTGCCTAGGTTAGCAAGATATATGCAAAGAAAGACTTAATCCCATGGAGGTATTAGTGGAGGTATTTTAATTCAAAACAATGTGATAAAAATCACAAATTCAAATTAGGGAAACAATGAGAACCCTAAAACAAAAACTCGAGCCCTAATCTTTCGACCTCATTTCACATTTGATTTTTTTGAGCTTCTAGCTCTACACATGTTGCCACCATCAGAGCTAGGGTTCGAGCTTTAAGCTTCACCGCTTGGTTGTTTTCATGTTGAATTCTATCAAGGAATCAATGGTAAGTATCCCTTTTACAAATCATGCAAAAAAAATCCTCCATTATTTCATTTTGAGTGCATTAGCAAGAATTTTGGCTGCGGGTTCTCCTCTTCTACTTATGTATTTCTTCTTATTCAATTTTTTTCAACCCCTCCTTCTGATTTTGAGGCTACCATTGGACTTTTTCTGGGGTTTGTGTTGGCATTTGGGGAGGCGGTTTTACTATGGAAAAGTGTCTAAATCTTCTTCAAGTTGTAATGGTAAGTGCCTTCCTATACTTTCTATTATGAAGAGGAGAATTCTTTTGTTTCTCTTTTTTGCAGAAAACTTGAAAAACCTCTCGTTCTTTGCCTTTTAAAAATGCTAGACTTCTATAGAGTATTTCATCTACCTTCAAGGTCGTGACCTCTTGAATATTTTTAGAAGCTTGTGACTTCATTATTCATGTTCCTCCATTTATATTTTAAGAAAAAAATTGGGTTAAAAACACAGCCAATCTTTGGCACATAATTTTATGGGTTATGTTCCATGTTACTTGTGATCACATGCTTCAACTGTGTCAAGAGGCTTTTTGGGTCTTGTTGATATTTGTTAAAGCTCAAATATTTTTTATTTCCTTATATTTGAGGCTTCTCCATGTACAAACCCTCGTGGCTTAGTCACTGTATTTTGCATTTTCAACACTACTTTTCAATATCATAAACCTTACTTGCTACAAAAGGCTAAGTCTGCATCTATTATGTACTCATCTTTGATTTCAAATGGAAAAATTATAGTCATGCTATTTGCATTTATTTTTTGAAATCTCCTTCTTATATTTTTATTTTACAAAGGAACAGAAAGAGGCTCCTCTCTTGCATGATACTTTTATCTTAGCTTTTTGAAATGTGTACTCACAGTCCACTTATCACTTGCTTGCTATCAGAGTCTTTTATTATCACCATGCAAGTATCCCCATTTAGAGCTTCACCACCATTTTTTGTAGTTCATTCTACATTTGAAAATGTGCTCAAACCCATACTTCTTATCACTACCTCATCTCCTTAAAACAGCATAATTAGCAACACTTTCTTTGTTGTCTCTCAATGTGAGCACTTCAAATAGCACAAACAAAAAAATGAAAATGTTACAAGGCAGCAATAAGCTTGAAATATTGCTTGCAAAATAGAATTTTTCGATGAAAGATAGTGCAATTTTATTCTATTCTACACATTCATTCATTAAGCATTTGAAAGGATTCCTTTCTCATTTGTGACTTTTGTTTCATTGCACTCTTGAACTAATTACCATGAATGGGCAATGAATCTGCTTCTTTTGTAGTCACTTTATGAGTTACTCCTTCAGCTTAAAATGTTTCTATTTGAGCATTATGAATATGTTTCCTATCTCATTCCCCTTTTGAGAATTAGGGGTAGCATGTTGGGCTCAACCCTTGTGGGAGCCCATTTTTTCACCACATGCTATGATGTCTTCATAAATGAATTAGCAACATGATTTCACCTATACCTGCATAGTGAACAAACATGTTAGATAAAAAATAATGAATCTCAATGCTCCTATGATATTTTATTTTTTAGGCTCTCTTACACACATATGGTGTTTTTTGATCAATTACATCATAAACATGTGCTATATTTATGTTGATAGGGCACATAGTGAGATTCATATCCAGAGCTCTACCCAACTCTCCTATCATGATGCAAGTTCACTCAAAGATCAAGAGCAAGGAGGATCAAGCAGCAATGAAGACCAAATCAAGACACCAATAGGAAATGATGGATATTTCTTTTATTATATGCTCATTTGTTACTTTCATCTTTAGATGTATAGGATATGTTATATGTTTCTTTAGTGTAGCTACTCCCATGGCTTGTGTGGGAAATTCAATTTCTCTTTTCTTTCCAATGAATATAAAGGCAACACTTGTGCAATCCTTTATATCCATTTTGTAAAATGAATGCAACATTGTGAAATGAATAAATCTACATAATTGAATGAGAACAATACCTTATAATCCATGTATTCTCTTTTATACTACAAAGCATTGAATGGAAAACTGAATGCTTTCTTTTTGTTGAAACATATTGCACAATAACAACTGTACTCATTCTTTTAAACTTAACATATGCAATGGTTAAGCATAGCAGAAATGTGTTAGAATATTTTCACCTTAAAATGAATTTAAACCACTTCAGCTCTGCCAAATTGAGTTGTAGATGAAATTTTGGCAACATTTCTGGCAATTTTTATTGAATTCTTTCCTACTAAGCATATAGACCAGTTTCCTAAAATAATCCATTAGGTGCGGAGTCAAATTTGCCCCCTTCTCAAACTCAGAAAACCATTAAAACCCAACTATAAACTACTCCAAACAACAACAGAAAACCAAATTGAAAGCAAACTAAGAGGTTGTGGTGGCCAGTAAACATGTACAACAAAACTTAGGGAAATAAAATAACTGCAATAAATGTTCCTTAAGCACTTATTAGTAGCAACACTAATTCTAACCTAAACTAACCAGTGAAGATAGTATTCAGACAAAACCATTAAGTGGTTTTGAAAAATAGCTACCCCTTCTTTGCAACTTAAATTTCTCTATATTCTTGTGAGTCAACCAAAAGATATGGAGAAAAATCAAATATCCAACAATTTTCTATAACACCCTTCCAAGGTGGAATAAGTAGTCACTTACCCACCTACCTTGATTTGTGAACCAGTGGTGATCAAATGAACAAGTGGGTTGGTTGCGCTCAAATTGATAACTCCCTTGATGCTTGAGATCAGCACTGTCATGGGGATGCTCCTTCTTATTGGCTTCCACCCAAGCTAGATGCCTACTAGGACATCCCCTTGAAGGCTTTGGGATAGAGGGAAAACAATTCAAGTGATTAGAAATAATAGCATCCTCTTCATCTTTCACGATAGCTTTCCATGTCAAATCCTCCTCAATGGTTAATGGATCATCCTCCTCCATTAAAGTAGATAACAGCTCATTTCAAAGCTGTCAAATCTTGGAAGGCTCTTTGGAACAGTTGATATAAGCTCAAAATCTTCATTATTACCCAAAGAGGTACACTTCAAATCAAGATTTTATTCTTCAATGAAGAAAGGAAAGTATTCAAACAAAGAGATATACTCTCCTAGGAAACCTTCCAGTAACACATCAGTCTCAAGCTCCTCTGTGCAAAAAAAAGGAGGCTCTTTCAACCATTCAAGATCATGTTGTTGATTAGGTTGTTCCATAATTGGTGGATCATTTTGGAAAATAGCAAATTCCACCTCTTGCTCTTATTTTCCAAGGTAAGCCCCTTCCAAATATGTTGGCATAATGTTTAAGCATGAGCAGAAAATCTCAATTTCAGCTTGAACTAGGTCCTCCTCAAGCCCTTGATCATTCAACTTAAGGTTTCTCTCATGGTAGCATTCATCAATCTTTTCATACTCCTCAAGAGGTTCACACTTGCACTCCTCTTATTGATCCAAGGCCCCCTTATCAGATGGAATACCTCCAGCCAATAAATCATATTTTTGAGCATCTTCTTGTTGTTCTAAAACCATTGTGGATGAGATAAAAACATATTTTTCACCATATTCAATGAAAGGAGGTAATTCATCAAACTAGATTGTGGAGTTATCCTCATGATCAGCCTCCTTTTCCTTTTCATCTGCTTGTTGTGTATGATTAACCCTACAAAGATCCTCATCTATCCAATTCATTAGTGCTACATCATACTGGCCATATTTAGGATGAGAACTCTGCTATTCTGGATCTTCTTGTGTTACATCTTGTTGAACAACAGCGTTAGGATATAAGGTTGAAAGGGTCTAGGATTGAAATTTCTTCTTTGACCTTGAGAACCAGCTTGAAAAGGTGGCCTACTTGGTTGATTAGGCTAATATGGAGCTTGATAGGGCTTATTCTCTTGGCCAACTTTCCTCTTAATACTCACTAAATCATTCCCAAAAAAAATTAGTATATTTTAAATCTCTTGAAGCTCTTGAGATTAGGCTAGAGTAGTAGTTACTTGGGTTCTAGCTTGGTATCCTATTATTGGAACAAGTAGGATAGAAACTAAAGAGGGTAAATGTATAGGTACAGGTGGTTGTACTTCAAGAAAAATAGGAATAAGAGGCCTTGGGGCTATTCTACCAGCTTGAATAAGGTATTTTTCGGCTCTAATAGCAATACCATAAGTGTTAGGAAGTGTAAACCCGCCCATAGACTGAATCATCACAAAAACTTCACTATTTAAAGCCTTTAAAAAATATAGAAATGCATGTTGAGGTGAAGGCTTTATCGTTAAGGGAATCCTATCCCAAGTCTTCTAAAAATGGTAGTTAAAATCGATCATGTGCTCATTATTATCTCTCTTGATTGTGCTCAATTGCTCTAGCAGAGACAAACGATTTAACTTGTCTTCAAACTGTTGATACAAGCCATCACCCAGTTGATCCCATGTTCTTATTGAATTTATTGGAAGACCTCTAAACCATAGCAAGGCTTTTCCTTTCAGTGATGCATCCAAAAGCCTTAGTGCTACGTTCTCTTCAGTAACATTATGAACTGAGCACAACGTTGCCACATCTCGAATGTGCTCAATGGGAGTGGTTTGATCTTCTCCAATGAAGTATGGTAGAATTTTGAGAGCTGCAACAAGGATGTCATCATGTTGAGCAATGTATAATGGGTTCCCCCCAGTAAAATGTGCAAATAAAAATTTCCTTTCCATCACTGGTACTTGTACTAGTCTGCACTCTTCTCATAACTGGTTACACTAGATTTGCATGCAAACCAAAGAATGGAGTCACCAGGTATAAACTTAAAAAAACTCTATAGGAATAAAACATTGTTGCATATACCAGAATAGTAGCTTAAAACTTTGAAAAAATTCTCTAAAACAAGTTTCAGAGTCCCACCAAACGTGTCAATTTACTATTAACAACCAGGATTGCACCCTAGCTAAGATTGGCTCAACTATCCTATTGAAACATGGAAACCCTCTCGGGTTTTGGGTGACCTATGGCAAGAATGAATCTCCAGAAGGGTTGGTTCCCCTATAAAATCACCTAAGCTAAAGAATTTTTTGAGGAAAAGGGTTAAGAAAGATAACTAAAAATGAAAATCCTAAACTTAATGGTGATACACCAAAACTTCACCTATTTTTATGCCTTCACTCACAATCAATCTCTCAAAGAATTAACTTTCACAATCACACCTAGAACAAGTATTAAGGCAATTTATAGAATACATTAACAATGTTTTACAATATCTTGCAATTTCCATAATTACAAAAGAAAATCTCAATCTACGCTCTAATTTGATTTTCCAAAAAATACAAGGCAAAATAATTTGATTTGAACTTTGCTAAGTGAAAAATATCTTCACCTCGATGTTTTGATTTTTACTAAAAATCAAAAATTAAAACTAAGGGACATAGCCATATGATTTCTTTAAAATAATGAAAATGCTTGACCTAGGGATGAAGGGACCAAGGTATATATGATTTTCTCAAAAGAATAAAAATGAATAAGGCACGTTGCCTAGGTTAGAAAGATATATGCAAAGCAAGACTTAATCCCATGGAGGTATTAGTGAAGGTATTTTAATTCAAAATAATGTGATAAAAATCACAAATTCAAATTAGGGCAACAATGAGAACCCTAAAACAAAAACTCGAGCCCTAATCTTTCAGCCTCATTTCACATTTGATTTTTTTGAGCTTTTGGCTCTACACATGCTGCCACCATCAGAGCTAGGGTTCGAGCTTTGAGCTTCACCACTTGGTCATTTCCATGTTGAATCATATCAAGGAATCACTAGTAAGTATCCCTTTTTACAAATCATGCAAAAAAAATCCTCCATTATTTCATTTTGAGTGCATTAGCAGGAATTTGGATGCTAGTTCTGCTCTTCTACTTATGTATTTCTTCTTGTTTGATTTGTCAACCCCTCCTACTTTTGAGGCCACCATTGGAATTTTTTTGGGTTTTGTGTTGGCATTTGGGGAGGATGTTTTACTATGGAAAAGTGCCTAAATATTCTTCAAGCCACAAGGGTAAGTGCCTTCCTATACTTTCTATTATGAAGAGGATAATTCTTTTGTTTATCTTTTCTACAGAAAACTTGAAAAACCTGTCATTCTTTGCCTTTTAAAAATGTTAGACTTCTGTAGATTATTTCATCTACCTTGAAGGCCATGACCTCTTGAGTCTTTACACAAGCTCATGACTTCATTATTCATGTTCCTCCATTTATTTTAGAAAAAAAATTGCATTAAAAAAACCTCCAATCTTTGATACAGAATTTTATGGGTTTTGTTCCATGTTACTTGTGATCACGAGCTTCACCTGCGTCAAGAGGCATTCTGGGTCTTATTGATATTTGTACAAGATCAAATATTTTTTTATTTCCTTTCATTTGAGGCTTATCCATGTACAAATCCTCATGGCTTAATCATTGTATTTTTCATTTTCAACACTTCTTTTCAATATCATAAACCTTACTTGCTACAAAAGGCTAGGTCTACATCTATTATGTATTCATCTTTGATTTCAAATGGAAATATTACAATCATGCTATTTCCATTTATTGAGCATTGCAGCTGTATTTATTTTCTGAAATCTTCCTTCTTATATTTATATTTTACAAAGGAATATAAAGAGGCTCCTCTCTTAATGCTACTTTTATCTTAGCTTTCTAAAATGTGCACACACAGTCCACTTATCACTTTCTTGCTAGCACAGTCTTTTATTATCACCATGCAAGCATCTCCTTTTAGAGCTTCACCACTGTTTGTTGTAGTTCATTCTACATTTGAAAATGTGCTCAAACCCATACTTCTTATCACTACCTCATCTCCTTAAAACAACATAATTAGCAACACTTTCTTTGTTGTCCCTCAATGTGAGCACTTCAAATGGCACAAACAGCAAAATAAAAATGTTACATGGCAGCAATAAGCATGAAATCTTGCTTGCAAAACAGAAATTTTTGATGAAAGATAGTGCAATTTTATTATGTTCTACACATTCAGTAAGAATTTGAAAGGATTCCTTGCTCATTTGTGACTTTCTTTTCATTTCACTCCTAAACTGATTGCCATGAATGGGCAATGAATTTTCTTCTTTTGTACTCACTTTATGAGTTACTCCTTCAGCTGAAAATGTTTCTATTTGAGAATTTTGAATATGTTTCCTATCTCATTCCCCTTTTGAGAATTAGGGGCAGCATGTTGGTCTCAACCCTTGTGGGAGCCCATTTTTTCACCACATGCTATGATGTCTTCAAAAATGAATCAGCAACTTTATTTCACCTATACCTGCATAGAGAACAAACATGTTAGATAAAAATTAGTGAAGCTCAATGCTCTTGTGATATTTTATTTTTTAGGCTCTCTTGCATACATCTGATGTTTGTTGATCTAATGCATCATAAACATGTGTTATATTTCTATTGTTAGGGAGCATAGTGAGATTCATATTTGGATCTCTAACCAACTCTCCTATCATAATGTAGGTTCACTCAAAGATCAAGAGTGGGGAGGATCAAGCAGCAATGAAGACCAACTCAAGACACCTACAAGAAATGATAGATATTTCTTTTATTATATGCTCCTTTGTTACTTTCATCTTCAGATATATAGGATATGTTATATGTTTCTTTAGTTCAGCTAATCCCACAGCTTGTGTGGGACATTCAATTTCTCTTTTCTTTCCAATGAATATAAAAGCAACACTTGTGCAATTCTTTATATCCCTTTTTTTCAAAATGAATGCAACATTGTGAAATGAATAAATCATTACAAAATTGAATGAAAATAATATTTTATAATCCATGTATTCTCCTTTATACTGTAAAGCATTGAATGGAAAAATAAATGCTTTCTTTTTGTTGAAACATGTTGCACAATAACAAATGTACTCCTTTTAAACTTAACATATATGCAATGGTTAAGCATAGCAGAAATGTGTTAGAATCTTTTCACCTTAAAATGAAATTAAACCACTTCAGCTCTACCAAATTGAGTTGTAGGTAAAATTTTGGCAATAGTTATTCCAAGAGCATTCGCAAAGTTTGGACAGATTGATTAAGGAGGACATGTCTAGATGAAGGGTTTTTTTAGTTTGGTTTCTTGGTGGCAACTATTTAATTCTCTAGGGGTGTTTTGGTTGATTCTTGGTTTTGTTTGTAATGATCTCTTCTAGATTTAATAAATTTTTACCCTTTCATTTCAAAAAATAAAATTAAGTAAAATACTTGATTTTAATCTAGAATATTTATATCTAGAATGTATAAATTACAAAAAAAAGATTTCCAAATATTTGAGTCTCTCTTCCTTAGCTTTTTTCAAGAGTTTTTACCCTATTTTTATTTTTTCATAATGGTCATATGAAAATGGTAGAAAAATACTTAGTCCATCAAAGGACTTAATACAGTATATAGTGCCAAATGTTAATCTTTCTCTTTCACTTTATTTTTTATCAATTTTTGATATGGAAAGATTCGATCCTTGCAATTTGTGTATTGTTAGTGTCCAAGCTAATTGTAAAGGAAATTTATGTGTGTGTCCCATTTGTATTATTGAAACTAGAATTAAATTTGGAGATGCATCTTTAAATGAAAGTATAGAGTAATTATCTGTTAGAAATTAAGATCTTAGGATACTAATTATTATAAACAAGATATTAAAAAATAAGATAAGAATCATACAATCATTATTTTACACATTACATAATATATACATGGGAAAAACCCTTTCAAGTAAAAAACTCCATAAAGTATCATTTTATTAAAACACTTACAATAATGGTCTATTATAACATAGACTAAACCTATGGAACACTTCTCCATACTTACACTTCTTCATAATTCCACATGGCCAATAATACCTCATGTACATATTGATAAAATTCTCTATCAATCTCCAAATTCTCCACTACTCAAATGAGAGGGAACCTCCTTAAATATAGGAGAAAGGGTGGCATAATACCTTAAGGGGTATAATCCACACCTTTGAAATGAGATTCAAATTTGAATTTATTTGAGATAGTTATAAAACCTAGAAGTTAAAAAATATGATTACATAATAATTTTTGTGAGAAAATACTTTTCTAATGAGTAAAAAGAACTATTCCATCACAAATTTCATGAATTTTTTTCACATTTTAGAAAAAATGGACCCAAAAATACATCGATATGGAAAAGATGTGGCCTTATAAAATTTTCCTTCCAAACCAAAAATATATATGAAGTATTTACCCCCCTTATGACACTCTACTTGTTGGGATTAAGGTGCCTCAACCTTAGTGAGTCCCATGATTATTTATTTAATAATTTACCCCTAAGTTGCTAATTTAATTTATTAAATGCAATAATAATTGTTTTCAAATTGCTAAGTCACTTTGTGGGACCCAGCGGGGAGTTGGCATCCTACATGCAAGGTGTGAAAAGGAAAAATTGTGACACATGTCACATGGGCACTCAATTGGGAAAATTCAATTTTTTAGACCTCTAAAATGGGTGTCATGATGACATGTGGGTATGTGCACCGATCTATGACACAAAAAAGGTGCCACTTTCCATTTTGAATGAAATTGCATATTTGGAAAGCATCAAATTTGGCACTCACCAAATGAGAAAAGTGAATAAAAAAACCCAACTCCTTTACCTTCATTCTGCATTTTCAATATTTCATTTGCTATGTTTTTCCTCTACTCAACCTGCACTCACCAAATACAACCCATTTTTTCAGTTGGAGCTTGTGAATCTTCATAGTGATGTTGCAAAGACATCGCAGAGGTGAAAGAGGCATGTATTTTTTGTTTTTTTGTTTCAAATTTGAATCAAATTGTAGATTTAATTAGGTTTTTTACTTAAATTTTTTTAATTTCTAGGAAATGAATCTCCACCTCCAAATATTGAAAATTCTCGATCACCTGAGATCCTGAACAAGAACATCAAATTCCTCCATCAATTCGTAGACATCCTATAAAAACACAACAAAATATTCTAGATCAAATAGAAAACATTATAAAATAACTTGAATAATTGATTGCAAGGTTAAATGATACTACCACAACACACCCTCATAGGAGAGTCCTTGTCAAAACCATATAGTTTATTGTATCTCATGTAGGATCAATTAGTACACAACTTATTTTTTGGTCAAATAAAAGGGAAGAATTAAAATAATTTTATGCAAGTAAACTTTCATATGTGCAAGTGAAGAAAGATAAAATTACCAAAGTTGAAATGTGTGCCCTTTTCATAGACCCAAGAACCAATCAACCTTTATCAGTTGCATGCAAGAGGTTCCCCATCCATTGATGCCACCATGAAGGAATAAAAAATATTTTTTGGGATAGGAAGTGGATGGTTTTTGAGCAACCTCTGTGTAATAACTATGAGGTCCCACAGTATTTTTTGAGAAAACTCTATTGTGATTTTTTCCTAAATAAGATTCCAAATTATTTTGAATATCTAGATTTTCAAGGTAGAGATGGGAGCTCCACACATGATAAAGTGGGGGCACAACATGATGGATATATGGCGCCGAGACCCTTAGCTAGACTTGTGGTAGAAAATGTGATTGTTCCTTCTGTTGTGAGGATAGAGTCGAGGTGGACACATTGGACTCGATTAGCTCACTCGCTCAAATCCTTGTGACTCTTTCAGCATTGTTTACACATATGATCGTGAGAGTACTTAGGATGCAGCTACATAGGACACATCAGCTGAACAATAGATGGAACTGATACTCAAGTAAATTTCAGCAAGTTCATTTAATTTTTTTAAGAATAACTATATTAGTAGAATGAATATGATGGAAATTTAGGGTTGGAGTGTTGATGATATGTGCATCATTCCCATAGACCCCTATTTTTTTACGTCATCAAGTTTGCAGTTATGTAACATTTATTCAAGAAATAATTATTACATGTGAATAGTTGAACCTTATATAAATGATTATCTCATAAAACACTTTGGATGTCAAATATTTTGTTGGTAGACCTTCGACATTGACACCTCACTCTTTTCATCATCATCCAACTTTCACTCAAGTAACCTTTATTCATTAATGGTGTTGTAAAATAATGTTAGGTAGTTTTGGTAATTGAAAAACATTGGTTGTTTCATTTTTAGATGTTGACATCATATAATTGTATCTATTTTTTTGGTATAATGTAACATGAATTTGTTGTAGCAATAGAAATTTCTAATCCTTTAATAGAGGTATGTGACAGATTAGTAAATTTCACATTATATTTTCTCTTTTATTGGTCTATTATTAAAAAAAATTAATGATACTTGTATGTAATTTAATTGATATCTTGATGCTTGATACAGGGGCTTGTCATTCCAAATCATCAACATTTCATTGTTGTGTATGAGCATGTTGATTATTTTCTTGCAGCAAGTGATTATTCTGTTATATGTCATTACATAATTCAATTTCTATATATTAGCATCTATACTTTTTATTGTATCAATTGGAACTCAAGAGAAATGAAGAAAGGAGGATGAGTGATCAAATTCAAAAGACAACAGCATCACATACATCTCCATCCAGTTGATAGTCAAAGGTAGCTCGCGATCTATTTCCTTCCCCTAGTGGGAACGGACTATGTAGTAGGGTCCTTTGTTGTATGCCTACATGGAATTTTTAAACATATGTTTTGTACTATGGATGTGAAATTGTATGTCCATATGGATTTTTTAGAAGCCTGTATGACTTTACTGGATATATTGTATACTTTTATTGACATAAAATGTTGTATGGCCTTATGTTTTTTGTTTAATGAAAATCTTATTTTACCTCTATTATCCATATTTTCACTACAAATGGTGAATTAAATAAATGAATAATTACACAAAGTTCATTGCTAGTAACTATAAATTCTTACAAATATTATATGTCCTTACTATTTATATATTACTTCAAATTGATAGTAACTATAAAATTGTTAGCAATTGTAAGAAAATTATAAATATCGTATTTCCTAAACATATTCCCAAAATCTGTGAAGAGTTATTTGCACGAGATCTAGTAACCATACTCTGGGAAAACTTTCTACAAGTTCTACCATGGCTTCAACTAAGTTCAACACACCTCCAATCCAAACCACAAATATTGACTCATACCACAAAGTAGCATAGTTCCAACACCATCCTACAATTATGATTGAACTAGGTATTGTTTCTCTATGTAAATAAGGAACTTTCTATGAGTGAATAGAAAAGCCTAGTTCCAATAGACTCTAGCTATAAAATGGTCTTTTGATTTGGCATTAACTTCCCTTGGAAATATTTGAATTTTAAATAACAATTGGCATGATCTTCCAAATGAGATAATTAATTCCCAAATAATTGTATTTATGAAATAGTTCCAAATGACAAGAAAGACCTAAATCTTAGAGAGCTCCCAAAAAAACATTAAGCATAAGATAGGATAATACCATTAACACATAACTCAATTTGATCACATTGTCATAAGAAAAGGAAAAACCCTTATGTGAATAAGTTTGACAAGCATTTCGTTGTAGAATCCCATGGCATAAACATAGAATCATCTTTAAGCTTTGAAAAGCACACAAGAGAAAGCACAAACTCATCAATCTACACAAAAAGAAACCTACAAAACAAAGAAATAAAAATAAAATGAGCATAGAATATTTATGGTTGATATGGGATTGTAGATGGGTAAGGGGTATTCCTTGATCAAACACCCCACTAGAGAATTTTTAAGCTCAATTCTCACAAATAAGGGCTATGTTGTGGAACCATTCTTCCAGCTAGTACTCCAACCACAAGAAGTCCTTAAACATGGGCTTCTCCTAATTCCTTTCCACATGATCCTTTTCCCCTTCAATCCATGCTTATACCAAACATTCCTATTGGCATGCACTCCGCCAAGGAACTTCCACCCACATTTGTTGGATTCTCCACCTTTTGTTACTAACTTTAAGAGTTTATTCCAATTCCCACTCACTTTACCCACACTTTTGAGAAGCACTCGATAGCACCTATTATGGCATAGTCTTCTTATTCTCAAATAGTTCCTTATGTATTTTTCTATCTTCCTTACTTGGGTCTTATATTGAATAAGTTTCTAAAGTTATTTCAATACCACTATAGTCTACGTGATATCTCTCTTATGGAATCCTTTGCCTACCTCAAACCTTCTAACACTAATCAACATTAGTCAATCTATGAACCTTTTAATCACACTTTCACTATTTCAAAGAAACTCTACCTCCATGCTTTTTGCATTTTCATTTCAATTTTTTGTTGAAATATCTCTTGTTGTATTACATCCTTCTTTATGACACACTCAAAAAATGCAACCTCCAATTCCCTTATGTCTTAATCATTTAGGATCTCTTTTGAGATCATCACTTATGACCCCACCTCATACTCTTCCTTTGTATTCTTCAAAGGATTTCTTGCCATCTTTGACAAGATTGTGGATTTTTTCCTAACCATCCTTTACTACTTCCCTATTTAAATTGTCAAGGCCTCCCCAAAAGGACATGACAGCCTTTCATGCACATGATGTCACACCACTTCATTTTTGTATGCACCAATACTAAAACTCACCAAGTACAACTCCTTAACCAAAATGTGGTGTCCCTTTTGCAACTAGTAATTGTAAAATTATTAAAAAAATCATATGTCCTTACTATTTACCATGTTGAGGTTTAGAACATATTTAGTTTTCTTATTTGGAGAATATTACTCTCCTCATCATCCTACATCAAATTTAGAGTAGTAGGTTATAAATTATCTTCTTGATTTAGATTCGTGAGATGAACGCTTGATAGGTATCATAGTTTTATTTTATGAATCTAATATTATAACTTTAGGAGACATTCTTGAGGATATTCCACTCTTATTTTATGAAAACCATTTCATAGTCTTATCATATCTACTTTATCTTTGGATCTTGGATTTCATTTTTCTTCACATGGGTTTGGATTGTTTTTTCCTTTGTGAATTGAGGCACATTTGAGTAAATTTCAAAGATAGGATGCATCTTAGACTAATTGGATGTTCATAGGTTGCTATGGAACTTGAGGACTCAATGTTTCTCTAACTCAAATAATCCTAAATCCGCATAAATATCATGAAATAAAATGGTGTAGGTATTGACTAACCAATCATTTCCATGTTATGATTGTGACCATTACATGTAACAGCCATATAGACAACTCATGTACCCATGTCCTACCTTTGTTTTATCTCCACTTGTAGAGAAAGTTTCGACACAATGCATCCCAAAATGTTTGGGAGATTTGGGGTGAAAAATAAGACCATGCACAGCATAGATTTTCCCACATGGATGTGTTGGGTTTGATGATTCAGCCCCATGACACACAGAATGGAAATTAGACTATGCAACTTCAGATTGAATGCATCTAATAGTTTTTGGATAGAAGAGAAACTTTCACCATGACAAAATGGTTTCAATTATTCAAAAACTAAGAGATTATTTTGTAGAGGGGCCTCACATGCACCTATAGTTTTAGAACAAACATTTGTATGTGCCATTGACTTGATAAACGTGTCAAAATTCGATATTTTATTGCACTTATGGATCTTAAGAGAAAGCATTAGCACAGTGTAGTTTGGAATGTTCAAGAGATTTTGGGTGAAAAGGGACCATTCCTAGCATAGACATTCCCACCTGGATGTGTTGGTGCTAACAATTTCGCCCACAAAGAACAAAACAAAAATTAGCCCACCTTGCAACTTTACACTGCATGCATTTGATGATTTTTTGGGCAAAAAAAAACTTTCACCATGAACAAATGGATTGGAGATATGAAAAATTGATAGATTTTATTGTATATGAACCCTACATGACCTTGTACCTTTAGACAAAACATTTCTAATTACCATGGTTTTTGAGAAAGAGCTCACCAAAGTTTACCAATTTCTCACACTTAGGTCTCTTAAGAGAAATTGTTGGTAGAATGTAGCCTAGAATGATCTAGCATGTTTGGGTGCAAAATAGGACCTTTCCTATCACAAATCCACCCACTCATATTTTTTGGAACTATTGATTTGGTCACATGAAAAATAGAACAAAAATTATGCCACCTTGCAACTTTCTCTTCAATGCATTTGATGCTTTTCCAACATACAAAAACTTGTCACCACGAGAAAATGGATTGGAGATATGAAAAAATAAGAGAGTTCATTGTAGATGGCCCCTACATGATCCTATACCTTATAAAAAATGGTTGTAAGTGCCATGGTTTACGAAAAATATATCATCAAATTTTTCCACTTTTTCACACTTAGAGCTCTCAAGAGATCATCGGTACAATGTAGCCTGGAATGATCTGGCATGTTGGGGTATGAAACATGACCTTTCATAGAATAAACCCAATCACCCATAAATTTTGGAACTATTAATTTTGTTGCATAAAAAATAGATCAAAAATTACACCAACTTTTAACTTTCTCTTCAATGCATTCGACGCTTTTTGAAACGTGTGAAAACTTGTCACCATGAAAAAATGTATTGGAGATATAAGAAATTAATATTTTTTATTGTAGATATACCCTATGTGACCTTGTACCCTTAGATGAAATGGTTGTAAGTTCCATTTCTTCTAAGAAATATCTCACTAAAGTTTTCCACTATTTCACACTTAGGGATCTTTAGAGATCATCGATACAAGTTCACAAAGAGTGAAATATGGGTAATGAGGGAGGGAGAGAGGTGGAGAGGGAGGGAAATAACTAGAGAGTGGAGAGATATATAGGTGTGGGACCTAAAACCGAGGGAGAGAGGGTTGAGAAACATAGGGTATAGATAGGGGTTAGAGAGAGAAGAAAGAGATAAAAAGGGAAGTATCAACCTAGAGGAGTAACAAGGCATGGAGGGAATGAGAGACATAGGGAATGAGGAGATAGAGAGGTGATGACATAGAGAGGGGAGGGAGAGAGAAGAGGAGAGGGAGAATAAAAAATATAAATATATGGCTAAGGAGGGATGGAGAAGTAAATAAGGAGTGACTAAGAGACCTATAGAGGGAAGAGGTAGAGAGGTGAAGGGCGGAGTGAATAAAATGAGAGAGATAAGGTCACAAAGAGGGAAAGATAGGTAAGGATGGAGGGAGAGAGGTGGAGAGGGATGTAAATAATTAGAGAAGGTATATATATAGAGGTGTGAGACCTACAACCTAGGGAGAGAGGGTTGGGAGACATAGGGGGAGATAGGGGTGAGAGAGAGAAGAGAGGGAGAGGGAAAGGGAAGTATCGACCTAGAGGAGTAACAAGGGATGGACAGAGATATAGACATGGATGGAGTGCGAGACTTATGGAATGAGGAGATAATGAGGTGATGGCATAGAGAGGGGAGGGAGAGAAGAGGAGAGAGAGAGAGAGATAATAACAAAGAGAAAGAGATGGTCAAGGAGGGATGGAGAGATAGACAAGGAGTGACTAAGAGACCTATAGTGGAAGAGTAGAGAGGTGAGAGGGAGAGTGAAAAAAATAAGTCAAGTTCATAAATATGGGAATATGGGTAAGGAGGGAGGGAGAGAGGTGGAGGTGGAGGGAAATAACTAGAGAGAGGAGAGATATATATATTTGAGACCTACAGCTTAGGGAGAGAGGAGTGAGAGAGAGAGAAGAGAGGGAGACAAAAAGGGAAATATCGACCTAGAGGAATAACAAGGGATGGAGAGAGAGGTATACATGGAGGGAGTGAGAGAAATAGGGAAAGAGGAGATAGATAAGTGATTACATACAGAGGGGAGGGATACAAAAGAGGAGATGAGAGGGAGAAGAACAAATAAAAATAGATAGTTAAGGAGGAATGGATAAGTAGACAAGGATTGACTAAGAGACCTATAGAGGGAAGAGGTATAGAGGTGAGAGGAGGGTAGAAAATGAGAGAGACAAGTTCACAAAGAGCGAAAGAGGGGTAAGGAGGGAGGGAGAGAGGTGGAGAGGGAGGGAAATAGAGAGGGGAGAGATATAGAGGTTTGAGACCTAAAACCTAAGGAGAGAGGGGTGAGATACATAGAGGAGAGATAAGGGTGAAAGAGAGAAGAGAAGGAGAAAGAAAGGGAAGTATTGACCTAGAGGAGAAACAAGGTACGGAGGGAGAGGTAGACATGGAGGTATTGAGATAAATAGGGAAGGAGGAGATAGAGAGGTGGTGATGTAGAGAGGGGAGGGAGAGAGAAGAGGACAAAGAGAAGAACAAATAGAAATAGATGGCTAAGGAGGGATGGAGAGGTAGACAAGGAGTAACTAAGAGACCTATAAATGGAATAGGTAGAGAGGTGAGGGGGAGATTGAATAAAATGAGAGAGAGAAGTTCACAAAGAGGTAAATATGGGTAAGGAGGGAGGGAGAGAGGTGTAGAGGGATGAAAATAACTAGATAGGGAAGAGATATAGAGGTGTGAGACCTATAGCCTAGGGAGAGAGGGGTGAGAGAGATAAGAGAGGGAAAGACAAAGGGAATATTGAAAGAGGAGTAACAATGGATGGAGAGAGGGGTGGATATGGATGGAGTGAAAGGCATAGGGAAGGAGTAGATAGAGATGTGATGTTCTATAGAGGAAAGGGAGAGAGAAGAGGAGAGAGAAGAACAAGGAGAAAGAGATGGATAAGGAGGGATGGAGAGGTAGAAAATGA